>MU784445.1:21399-43928 GCA_026770625.1 Nicotiana glauca
TATTTATGCTTAATGTTTTACTTTGTTATTAATTTATTATGCATGATAATTTAGTTTTACTATTGTTTTGTTAATTTACTTTTTCTTCAAGCACTTTAATAATTAGGTTTCTATATTATATATACTACATATATTTATATAGCCATGTATAAGAGCAATTTATATTAGTATATACATATATGGTTTACAAGAAATTGCCTTAAAAAAAAAAATTTTAAAAAAAATAGCCCGAAAATAAAAAAGCCCATTAGGCCCGTATGGGCCCGTAAGCCCGGCCCATTTAGCTCAAGACCATGTGGGCTTAGGCCCGTCATGGGCTGGTTCCACCCGTTGAGCCCATGAAGCCCGGGACCGCTAAGCCTAGGCCCGTTTAGCCCGGCCCATTTAGCCCACTTAGGCCCGGGCCCGGGCCAGAATACAGCATTACATGTAATGCCTCAATTTTCGCCTTACACAGACCAAAGCAAAGCAGGTTTTCTCCAAATTGGTATACCTGGTCAGCGAGATGGAGACCCTGATTTGGACCCTCGTGATCGAGCGTATGATTTTAAAGAACACGGAGTAATCCACTTCTCGACTCGAAATACGGGATTCAGATGGACTTTATGTTCTAAAAACCTACGTTACTCGGACTCGGGTGCAAGTATCCGAGGCGGGCGGATCTAGAGGTCGGATCCTTCATGATCTAAATTTTAAGATTCAGGAATACGGATTCAAATGTGGCTACGGGTGTAGAGATTCGGCTAAAAGTATTTCACATATCTAAAAATAGAGTTATAAAATATGTCTAAATTATGAGAAATTATATGTGAAGAACTTACAAGGTATTTCGAGAAGGAGAAAATATTGCTCAAGAGGAGAACCCGAGAAGGAAATAAAAAGAAAAAAACTGACATAGAAATTTTTATATACTAGGAGCTCGTTTGGACATAAGAATTTTTTCACTTTTTTCGAAAAAATTCACTTTTTTCCAAAAAATTTTTTTTTTTTTTCGAAATCATTGTTTAGCCATAAAATTTTCAATTTTCACTGAAGATGAATTTTGGAATTTTTCGAAAATTTGAAAAACTCCAAAAAGCTTTTTTTTCAAAGTTTCACTCGTATCACTCACAAAACTTCAAAACAATCCAAAATTATATTCATGTCCAAACACAACTCTAATTTTCAAATACCATTTTCACTTGAAAAAAAAAAAATCACTTTTTTGTGGAATTTTACAATTCTTATGTCCAACGCCCACTAGGTATTCCATTTTCTCCAACTTCACCCTAGCTTTCGTTTTTATTTCAGAAATAGTTATATTTGCCCAGAATTTCTCCGTCGGTTTTGGTCAAAGTACCCAAAATCGGTTGACCGGATCCGGTACAGATCCCCCACCCCCACCCATGTCGTATCGACAGGGGCGCGTCACCAAAAGTAAAGAGTCCGAGAAACTTAGCTAAAAACTACAGCACATCCATATTTCAGGTATACATCAATACTTCAAAACTTATACATTTGCCGTTGACATTTTAGAAACTTATTCTTAACAACTATCAGGTACAAAGTAAGGAAAGTAGCAAGGAGAAAACAAAAACCTAAAGTTATGATTTAATAATAATTGCAGTTAAAATGTCACCATTTGGACTCAATGAAAATAAAACAAAATTTTCGGATAAGTAAAACCAGGAAGAATGGTAGCAAACAAAGCATACATCAATTATAACAATTGAGATCTCCATGCATTGACGCTGATCAACAACAAGAGCATACTACAATCTTTGCAATCTCGGAAAGGTACACATGAACTAACCTTCCAACAGGATATACATCGACGGAGTTACCCAAGAATTTGGTTTTCAACTTGGAAGTCACATCATATGTGAAATGCTCATTTTCAGCATGCCCAGCACTCATTGGAGGATGATGGCTGGCCTGTAGGTCGTGAAGCACTAGATTCCATCAAACAATGACACAAATGAATCAGTTTGAGCATATCCATACTAGGCTTTAATAAGATCTAGCATATTAGTTTAGCTTAATTTGCAATTGTTTAATAAAAAATGCCAACCGATGCAATATCTATTGTAAGATGTAGGACAAACCAAACACGTGACAGAGCAAAAGAAGACAGCATAAGTACCCTTCACATACCTGTTCGGAAATAAATGTGATGCCACCATGGTTGACCATTTCATAAGTCTCCCCAAGAATTGGGTTAAACGGTTTCCATGTACGTTGGTAAGCATAGTAGACTGATATTGCCCAAGATGCTGCACTAAATTTCAACTATTAATATTGAAAAGTAGAAAAGGGGTATGCAGAATTTAATCATCCATTGAATTACACAGTTCCACTAACTTGCATATACCAATCGCATATAAGGATCCTCGCATTCATCGGCTTTGTCTAAAATGTGGGAATATTCCATTAACTGCCACAACAGTTCCAAACTAGAATGATAAAATTTTTGTACATTTTTCCCTAATACATTGTATACGATGTAATATTAATTAAAAGCATGTAAATCAGCTTCCACAAACCTCAGCCATTTTTTGAAGCATCGTCATGGGCTCAAATATAAGAACAGGGAGTGTTACCATTGATGTGACATCACAACCAATATACTTCTGCATCATCTTCCAGTAACTGTCTCGTTCCTTTGAGAAAGCAAAGGATCACACTCAACGTGAGAAATTAAAGATATACCAATTACCTTCTCAGAAAGAAAAAATTACTATACCATTTCTTGGTGAACATATAATAAAGTGTAAGGCCCCTCCATATTAAATGTATGAAATTGAAAGACACAAGCATTTTGAGTTCTTGACTCACATAAAGGTGTTGTGCTTATTTCTTAATTTTATAGACTATACTTTGCTGCATGACTAGCTAAAATTGGAGTATGTAATACTTTAAGAGGATGTGGGCATCTTTTTAAAAGAGCACCTGACGTGCACTACTTGCAAAGAAAAGTTTAAGAACTTCATACTGCAATACTTGCACATAGTATGAGGTATGATCGTCTCTTTGCAACTTGGTTTACTAGCTTGGTTCATCGAAGTAAACATCTTCATAAAATACTGTTCAAATTTTTTGTTGCCTTTCTCAAAAAAAGAATACCATTCAAATTTCATGACCAGCTCCATCCAAAAAAGTGGCAGAAAACAACTCAATATGCAAGATCAGAATTTCTCCGTGTGTGTGTGATTGTGCAGTGAGGGAGAGATATTGATGGATAGAGAGCTCATGAATTATAACTACCCCCATCCAAAATTTCGAAAATACAAAAAGAAAAAAATTTCATCAGGAAGAAATCCACATTCATGTGAAAGAAAAAAGGAGACATTGAGATAACTCACCTCCTGTTTCCATCTATCTTTCTGTGCTTCCTCTTCTGCATCTTCTTTACCTCCTTCAGGGTTTATAACTTCTAGGCCTTCATATCCAAGCAATCTGGAAGAAGGAAAGGCAGTGAATGGAGCAAATAAGTCTGGTTCCTGTTAAGATAAAATCATTCGCCACAGAATTACAGGGAAAATTTGTAAATAGTACTCCCTCCGTTTCAAATTAGATGAGGTAATTTGACTCGGCGCAGAGTTTAAGAAAAAATAGAGGACTTTTGAAACTTGTGGTCTAAAAAGCTTAAGGGGTAAAAACTTTGTGGGGCCAGGACATTTGTACGGTTATACAAGCTTCTCATTAGAGGTAAAATGGGTAAAATGAAGAGCATAAAGTTGAATTATTTCCAATTGTAGAAATTTGCATTCTTTTTGGAACGGACTAATAAGGAAAGTGTGTCATCTAAATTGAAAAAAATGGAGTAGAAGATAGGAATCAGAAAATGTTATCACCCATCATAAAGAAATTTCAGGGACACTTAAAACAGAAGTGGAGCAGTCTCATCCTAATCCTTCCCGAAGAAGTTGTGCTACCACCGCCCGCTAGATAGTTAAATAAGTGAGAAAAGGAAAGTAACAAATTATACCAGATACCAAATGCTGAAAGCGATCTGCAGTCATTATCTAAACTAAATTCTTCATGTAACACTAAACTAATAGTAGAAAATACTGTAAACCAGTTAAACAAACAGATGAGCAAAGGAAAACTGTCCATGCAAAGTGCAGGTACGGAACTCCTGAGACGGAGTGTGGCACTAGTGCCCAACTTTAAGGCAGCTATGACAATCTGTACATCAAGCTTAGTGTTATTTTCAATCCCATCTGCTAGATACTCTAGCACTCAGTGTTAACAAAAAAAATGTGTTTCAAGTGCTTCTAGGTACGCGGCTGTTAGGCTTATCCAAGGCGTATTTACGGAAGTAGCAGGGAACTTGACTGTCAAGTTCGAAAAAAGCTGGTGAAGCTTGTGTCACTTTCTTAAATCAGGAGAAAGGGAGATCAAAGAAGTATGGAGCCGATACGCGAAGGATCAAATCATAGAGATAACGGATCTCAAGAGGCAAAAGAAAAAGAACCTCGAGCGACCCAGAGATTGTGGGAACTCAACTAATCACTAGGTTATTAACCCATTCAAGAACAGTTCTCGTGCTTAGGTAGTGGTTTATATATGACAAGAATAATGCATGCAAAAGCAACAAAACGTTAAGGGGTCACTCGGTTGGAGAGACTAGGAACAATAATCCTGGTACACAATTTGGTATTATCTATGTTCTGCTTGGTGGGCATTTTCATTTCCAGCATAACTCATACCTTAATCTATGAATTACTTTATACAGGATACAGCAGAAGAAGTTAAACATGTATTAGCTATACCGGTACAATTCCAGCATTATAATTACATAACTAGCTTGTGAACTAATCAACCCCTAAGAGCTGTAATATACTACAACAACAACAACAAGCCCAGTATTTTCCCATAGGTGGGGTCTGGGGAGGGTGAGATGTACGCAGCCTTACCCCTACCCTAGAAGGACGGAGAGGCTATTTCCGAAAGACCCTCGGCTGGAGAAGAGCTGTAATATACTATATCCTCAAATTTCTCTACCTAAATGCAACTACAAATATACCATAGGATGCTTAACAAGCACAAGGCATATTGTTGCATCATCCATTTAATAAAGTGGAATTATAACTAAAATTAAAAAAGTTATTCCCAACTGACTAGAAGAAAGCAAAGAACATTGTTGTGTAGCTGAGAACCTATCATCAAAAACCTCGTGAGATCAAAGAATAAACAAAATTACAGATTAAAAAAAAATCTATAAACTCTTCTTTCTATGACGGTGAATACTTGCTACCTCTCACCTACACATGTACCGGGTAACATTGCCCTTCAAGGCTTAGGCAGATAGGAAGAATTCACCTAATCTTATTTTGCTTTGAACTTCACGATTCTCCTCCTACTTCATTGACTACTAGGTCACACATTGGCTACACAAACATACAAACTCTAACAAGCCATATGAGAACAATTCTTTAGCTCCCAAAAACTAACATGTTGTAGCTATTACGCACAATGTCAAAATTTTCTCACAAAAGAGAACACATACAATTACGACAAGCTGTTAACTAAACAAAAATTGTTATTAAGATCAAACATTAATATGTATGAACGTAAAAGGAGTGCTACACAAGAATACCCGTTAACATAACTGTGAAGTGCGTTATCAAACGTGGATAATCCAGAGCTCATCGTTGCAAAAAATCCCTTGTTTTGATTCTTATTTGGAGTCCCCATTTCTGCTAAACCCTAAATTCAATTCCTCCCAATTAATTATCAAATTCAATTTCACTAAATCAAATTCCAATTTAGAAGAGTATAAATTTTTTATTTAAAAAGATTATTTTTTTTAAAAACCCTAAATTGATCAATGAATGCTGATTTTGTGCGTGTATAATTTTCAACTTTCAAGTATTGTTCTATGTTCTTTCTTTTTCTTGAACTTTCTATTATAAGTCTTTGTCAACGCGCTATTACGTTCGTGTATTGTACGCTCTCTATTTTTTGCCTAAGGAAGTTGTGCGTGGAAGTCACCGTCGTGAAACGTGTAGTTTGTTTCATTTACTATTTTGAGTCTGTTTATCCTGTTATTGATACTTCCAGATTCAAATAAAATCTCCAACGATTGTATCCATGATTCCTTTTTAGTCTTTTTGTGCAATATTTGTCCTCACACTTTGGAAGAATTTCGTTTGCGTCATTATGCTATTTATTTTTCTATTTCTTCCTAGTTCTTTTTGGAGTGGAGGCAGGGGCGGACCCAGAGTATATTATATGGGTTCCCGGGAACCCAGTAACTTTTGCATAGACTATGTATTTATATTAAGAAATTTGATAAATATGTATAAATATCTAACTGTGAACCCAGTTATTATTGTATATTAATCTAAAATTACAGTAGGAACTCATAAGTCTCAAATCCTGGATCCGCCTCTGAGTGGAGGATTGAGTGTTTCTAGTGAAATAGAAAAGAATTTTTTTTGGCAATATGGCTTCCGAGCCGCATAAACTTGCACCAATTTATCATCCCAATAAACAAATTTATACCTTTTCATTTAAGTACTCCTACTTGACCAAAGAAGTATTAATAAACACATTTGATTGTGCGTGTATTTCAATCGCGTCGACTTAGATGGCATGTCAAATACTTTGCTTTTTATTATTTGACACACATAATTTGTGGGATTCATCTTTTTTAAAATCTGATTTTGCAAACTTTATAGTAATTTTTTAGTCGATTTTGAAAACTTATGTCTTTTCCTTCACCGTACTTTCGGTCTTCTACCACCACTGTCTCATCTCTTCCACCTCCCTCTCAACTTCTTCCTCTCAAACCAATAATTTATCACCACAATCATTCTCAAACCAATAATTTTTTTTTCTTCCTCAAAATCTATTTCCGCTCCACCAAACCACCACCGTGAACCACCAGTTTCATTTATCCTTATGGTTAGAATTTGCCAAATCTCTTTCGGTGAGGATTTCTCTTTTGTTTAATCATTATCTTTATTGCCTTATCTTTTTCAAAATTCTCTCTTAAAATACTCATATCATTAGATATTCAAATTAAAAATTACTGGAGTCATTACTACTACCAAAGAATCAATCTCAACTCCACCAATTGTTGCCGCCACCACCACAATCGACTGTAAGCAACTTTAACAACTACAAGATAAGACTGCTTTTTCAATAACCCTTTTCTTATTTTATGATTTCAAGAATTATAAATTATTCCATATAATCATAAGATTTATAGAAAGAAAAAAATAAATAAATGGTGAGTGATGATCACCTCTGAAGCTCATTACTTACTAGAGGTTGATTAACACACATTATATCTTTAAAGCTCATGTCAATTGCTTCAATCGTATAATGGTTGTGTCATACTCTAAAATTGTACTTATTGTTTAATTTTTCCTTATTTGAATTATGTGAAATGTCCTAATAATTTGGAGTTAGACTCCAAATTCAACTCAAATTGAGAAGATATTGAGTTTAGCTATTGTTCAATGTAATAACATTCATTTTCATCATTTAAACAAATATTAAATTTAGTTTAGTGTTAATTGCTATTTTTTAATAATATATTCTTCTTATATACGTTTTATACTCATTGATGCAACACTAAAACTAGTACTAGACTATACATAGCTTTCTTTAAAATCATTTTCTCAAAGATATCCTCGAAGGATTATATTGTGTAGCGACATTGAAGGCTGATGTTCAATAAGAATCTCTTTGTCACAACCCCAATTTTCCTCCGTAGGTTATCGTGACGGCACCTAATCTCTAAGATTAGGTAAGCCTAACAAACATGCGGAAGTGAATGAAACAATAATTTAAAAACCTCAAAACTCAACAACATATATAAAAGGGAACTGTACATCTCAATGTGTATACAATAGCCTAAAACCCTGCGTAGTACAATTCACAAGCTCTATGACAATACCAAAATCATTCCTATACAATTGTGCCCAATAAATAAGGAAAATATATAAAGGGATAGAAGGGGACTGTGATGATCCAAAAGGTCATAACCCGTTATGAAAGTAAATTCTGCGTTCCGAGGCCTTAAAATCCTTCTTTTGTCTCATCACGATTTGCGTGCACAGTCCAGGCACATTTTGGGAAAGCTTTTCTACGAAATCTAAGTAAAATAAGGAAATTGGCCTTTAAAATTGATTAAAGTTGACTTTGGTCAACATTCTTGGTAAACGGACCCGGACCCATAATCGGACGGTCCCGTAGGGTTCGTAGTAAAATATGGGACTTGGGCGTATGCCCGAAATTGAATTCTGAGGTCCCAAGCCCGAGAAAAAAAATTAAAAAATTATTTGCTGGTAAATATAAAGGCTTTTAGAAGTGAAATGATGCATTTTCTTGATGGTATAGGGCCCGTATTTCGGTTTCAGAGCCCGGTACAGGTTCAAAATAGTAATTTAGTGGAATATATGCAGTTTGGTAAGAATCGGAGTTCGTTTGGTATAAATGGACCTTCAGTTGAGAAAATAGAAATTTTAATGTTCTTGAGTAATTTTATGAATTTGAGGTTGAATTCATAGTTGTTGATGTTATTTTAATGATTTGATTGTATGGTCAAGTCCGTAGTATATTTTTAGACTTGCGTGCATGTTTGGTTTGGAGCCCCGAGGGCTCGGATGAGTTTTGAATAGGCTAGGGGTGAATTGGACTTACAAAATTTCAGTTGGTATCTGGTATTTTTGCCCAGGCCTCTGATCTCACAATTGCGAGATCAGGCTTTACAAATGCAAAGTTCTTAGGCTTGGGAAATGCGACCCAGGCGTCGCAAATGCAAACCAAACCTGGGCAGGCCCTCTTCGCAAATGCGAGCATTGGGTGGGAATTGCGAAGCCTGCCCATCGTAAATGCGATGTTTTCCTTTGCAATTGCGAAGATGACATGATTCAAAAGGGGTTCGCAATTGCAAACCCTGGTCGCAATTGCGACATCGGAGACCTGCTAAATGGAATTTTTGACGGGATTTCATCTATTTTTCAAACTCTTTCAAACCCTAAACTCTCTTGGGCGATTTTCCAAAGAAAGATTCTCCTCCAAATCATTAGTAAGTAATTTCTAACTTGTTTTTTTCAATCTATAAAATCTTTTTACATGATTTTATTTCAAAATTGAGGGGTTTTCATAGGGATTTGGGTATTTTTGGGTAGAAGTTAGGATTTTCAAATTTTGGGGATTTGGACCTCGATTTGAGGTCCGATTTCAAAACAAATTATATATTTGAGTTAGTGGGTGAATTGGGGATCATGTTTTGACCAAACGGGCCCGAGGTCAATTTTTGACTTTTTGGGAAAATCAATGGGAAAATGTTGATGGTCTGAGGGAAAGGATTCTAGAGTAGGCACACAGTTCGCGGTATTCCATTCATCTAGGTGCTACGAAGATGTATCGTGACTTGAGGCAGCATTATTGGTGGCGGAGGATGAAGAAATACACAGTGGAGTATTTGGCTAGGTGTTTGAATTTCCAACAGGTTAAGTCGGAACACTAGAGGCCGGGTGGCCTACTTCAGCAGATGCCTATACCAGAGTGGATGTGGGAGCACATTACTATAGACTTCATAGTTGGGTTTCCACGGACTTTGCGAAAGTTTGACGCAGTGTGGGTCACTGTTGACTGGTTGACCAAGTCGGCGCACTGTATTCCGGTTATTTACTTACACTTTAGAGAGATTGGCTCAGATTTACATTCGGGAGATAGTCCGGTTGCACGGTGTACCTGTTTCCATCATATCAGATAGAGGCCCTCAGTTCACTTTCCATTTCTGGAGAGTCGTTCAGAGTGAGTTGGGGACCCGTGTAGAGCTTAGCACAGCATTCCATCCTCAGATCGACTGGTAGTCGGAGCGGATAGTTCAAATTTGGAAAACATGCTTAGAGCATGTGTGATCAACTTCGGAGGACAGTGAGATCAGTTCTTGCCTTTGGCAAAGTTTTCTTACAACAACAGCTATCAGTCTAGCATCGAGATGGCTCCATTCGAGGCTTTATATGGTCGGTGGTGTCGATCTCCTATCGGGTGGTTTGAGCCTGGTGAGGCTAAGTTGTACGGCACAGACTTGGTGAAAGATGCCTTGGATAAGGTGAAGTTGATTCAGGAGAGGCTTCGCACAGATCAGTCGAGACAGAAGAGTTACGCAGATAAGAAGGCGCTTGATGTATCATTCATGGTTGGCGAGAAGGTCCTCTTGAAAGTTACGCCAATGAAAGGCATTATGAGGTTCGAGAAGAAGGGCAAGTTGAGCCCAAGGTTTATTGGCCCATTTGAGGTGTTAAGGCGAGTTGGGGAGGTTGCTTACGAGCTTGCTTTACCCCCAGCTTATCGGGAGTTTATCCGATTTTTCACGTATCGATGCTTCAGAGGTATCATGCCGACTTTGTCCCATATGTTAGATTTCAGTACTATTCAGCTGGACGAGAGTTTGGGTTATGAAGAGGAGCCAGTTGCCATTGTTGATAGACAGAATCGCCAGTTGAGATCGAAGAGGATTTCTGCGGTGAAGGTCTGGTTGAAGGGCCAATCAACTGAGGAGGCAACTTGGGAGTCCGAGGAGGACATGCGGAGCAGATATCCCCATCTTTTTCCTAGCTCAGGTACTTTTCTATGTCCATTCGAGGACGAACGTTTGTTTAAGAGGTGAAGAATATAACGACCCGACTGGTCATTTTGCTTTTTAGAACCCCGTTCCCCTAAATAAGACTTTCCGCACTCATTTTAACTAATTTACGATCCGCGAGGATGGTTGGTTCGGGATTTAGAAGAGTTTTAGTTGTAATAGGCTCACTTGTTTTCCTAAGATTTTATTAAAAAGCTAAGTTTGACCTTGGTCAACATTTTTGGTAAACGGACACGGACTTGTATTTTGACGGTCCCGGAGGGTCGGTAGGAAAATACGAGACCTGAGCATATGCTCGGAATCGAATTCTGAGGTCCCTAGCTCGAGTAATGAATTTTTGTTAGAAATTGTTAAACTGAAATTCTACAGATTTAATAAAATTAAATAATGTTGGATCACATTGATATCGGGCCGTATGTCGGTTTGGAGCCCGGTACGGGTCCAATATAATATTTAAGACTTGCCCGCAAAAATTGGTGTCAATCCGAGTAGCATAAGCACGTTTCGGCGCGTCAGAAGTAAATTGAAGAACTTGAAGTTCATAAGTTGGATTCAATTGGTTTTAGGGGGTGATTCTTAGATTTAGCATTGTTTCGGGTGTTCTGAGGGTTCGAGCGAGTCCGTTTTATGATTTCAAACTTGTCAGTATATTCGTGCGGGGCCTGGGAGCCCCGAGTATCAATCGGACGAGGCTCGAGTGAAGTTGGAAAACATGGGAAGGAGCTGAAGCTTTTGGTTGTTGTCATAATTGCACCTGCGGTTGGTCAGCCGCAGGTGCAAAACCGCAGAAGCGGTCGTCCTCTCGCAGATACGGCCAAGGAAGGCCAAGCCAGAAGCCGTAGAAGTGGATGCGCAGGAGCGGCTTCAAGACCGCAGAAGCAGTCCCAGCTCGTTTGGCAAATTCCGCAGATGCGGCCTTCCTCTCGTAGAAGTGAGACCGCATATGCGGTCCCCTGACAGCCGGTGCGGAAATTGCTGAAGGCAGGGCCTTCATTTAATACGATCATTATTGACACATTTCCACCATTGTTTGGGCCAATTTGGGAGCTTCCAAAGATAGGAATTCCACCTAGCATCTTGAGGTAAGTTCATCCTACTGATTCTAATTGAATACATGAGCCTCGGGTAGGTTAAAACACAAAGATTAAGGAAAAATTATGGGATTAGAGCAAAACCTAGGGTTTTGATAAAAGTTAGATTTAACTACGAAATTTGTTATGAAATGAAGCATAAATCATATATTATTGATCCTTAAGTTATAAAGAACAACTTTCTTCGAAGAATTTTGGAATCCAGGCACGTGGGCCCGGGGTCGGATTTTTAAGAAACTTGTGTTTGAGGTTGGGAAATTACTTTGATAGTTAGAATGCGATCTTGTGAAGCTTTTATTGACTAGTTCCTACCTCGTTTAGTTAGTTTTGGATCGTTCAGCTCCAAATTGAGGGTGCACATTCTTGGTATTGGAAATACACTTTGGAGCGAGATAAGTCTCTTTTCTAACCTTGTAAGAGGGAATTGTCCCCATATGTGAAATAATTGAATAAATTGCCACTAAATGAGGGGGCTACGTACGCACTAGGTGACGAGAGTCCGTGCGTAGCTACTATTATGTTAATTGTATGGGTAGTTTAGGACCCGTATCATGCCATATTTGTGAATATTTATATATTTTCTTGCTAATATGATCACTTAGGATATGCTAGAGAATTGGAAATGAACATAAGTGAACGTATATATTTGTTGGACATCTGTATGAATTTATTTGAATATAAATGCGCCTTTATGTATTTCTTGATGATAATTGATATTTGTGGATCCGGCCGATCGTCTCGGTAGAAATAGATGCATCTATGGTTCGCACCATTCGACCCTCTGGAAGTGCACAGTTTCTTTTATGTTGGATCGGGCTGTCGACCTCGCCACATAATGTGCGCATGATATCTATGTGAAATCTTATTCATGATTTTACTCTGTGAAACGCTTTGAAATGTATTTGGCTAACTGCGATATTATCTAGGACATGACTTATCACTTCTTGCTATACATTGTTAACTACTTGTGACTTTCATGCTTAGTATATCACCTTATTATATTATTTGACCCTTGTAAGTATCAAGTCGACCTCTCATCTCTATTTCTTCAAGATTAGACGGGATACTTATTGGGTACATATTGTTTATGTACTCATACTACGCTTCTGTACTTAATTGTACAGGATCTGAGGCAGGTATATCTGGCAATCAGTCTGGTGTGCGTCCCTGATCATAGTCCGCGACTTACACGGTGAGCTGCTCCCTTCCTATGTCGTTCAACAGCTTGATGGAGTCTCTCTTTATTTTTGGCTGTCTATTCTATCTCAGACAGTAGGATAGATTAATTCTTTTGTATATTCTACTAGTTGCCCACGACTTGTGATCCAGATCTTGGCACACACATTAGTAGACTATTCTTTTGGGAATTGTATAATTATTTTGGTACATTACTGATTATCACTTATTTTAACTATAACTTAAGAAATTGTTGTACTTAATTTGGTAAAGTAAAATGAGAGCTTATAAATATTTCCGCGTTGGAACACTCAAAGGAAAAACGGTTATGCTCTGGTGATTTACAGTTTCTCTCGGCGCATAATAGCAAAGTCTGCGATTGTCACCGGAGTAAAATGGCACGTCGCCGGAAAACATTGCATGGCACTGTTCCGCAGTAGGAGAAGCTAATTACTCCAGAGTGGCGTTTAGAAGGAATTATCACCTCTAACTTTTGGTAGTTTCTTACCACAGAAGTATCAATCGATCGAGGAAGGAGATGAAGTAAGTAGCTCAGAGGATGAAATCCAGTTAAAGGCAGTGAAAATGGAAGAGAAATTGAATTCAATAGTAAGGAAACTCTAGTACTCAGAAGTTAGCAGATCGGAGAAGCCCACACCTACGGCAGCTAATGTTGTTCGTGAAATCGTAGTTTACAAATTGGTAAATCACTTCCATATGTGCCTCTAGTTGATAGAGAAGGTAAGAAAATGGTTAAACTATGTGAAGATGATCTGAAAACACAAGAGGGATATTGGAAAATTGCTCTGATAGGCTATGTGATTGGGGAAAATCCGTATGAGAAGGCTATGGAGAATTATGTGCTTAATGTATGGAATTTTGTTACAAAGCCTAAGATTCTTATGCATGCTGAAGGGTACTGTATTTTTCGATTTAATTCCATAGCGGACAGGGATCTAATTCTGCAATCTGGACCTTACACATTCAGAAACAAGCCTATGGTGCTTAGAGTCTGGGAAATTGACTTCACTTTCAACAAAGATGTGCTAAGCACAATTCCAGTGTGGGTGAGGTTCCCAGGATTGCCAGGGGGATTTTGATCTACTGAAGCACTAAGTAAGATGGCTAGTGCTATTGGTAAGCCATTATACACTGATCGATTTACTGCTCATTATGAGAAAATTTCATATGCTAGAGTCTTAGTAGAAGTGGATGCTGCTCATATACTCCCTGATCAAATTGAAGTAGAAACTCCTTATGGGCAAATGACTCAAGACATTGAGTATGATTGGAAACCTAGCTTCTGTAATGAGTTTCTGAGATTTGGACATGACTCAATGGATTGTTGGTATAATGTGAAAGATGAGAAGAAGCATGAGCAAGTGGAAGAAGGTGAAGGAGAGGAAAGGGGGAGAAGGCAGAGGAAAAGAAAAAAGAGGCAGGGGAAGATCATAAAACAAGCTTGGATTGTCAATCAAACCGAAGAGGATGAAGATGATCAACCTACCAAAGATATTGTGGAAGTGATACAATGTATGAACAAAATAACAGAAAAAATAGGAGAAAATGTACTGTCTAGAGGAGATACACAAAGGGAAAGCAAGACTGTTGATATTGTGATCATGAATGCAGGAATGGAGGGACAGACTGAAAAAAGAAAAATCTGATGTTGTCTACATTCAGAAAGAGAGAAGTGGTCATCATGCTGAGCCTAGACTACCTGATCCCTTAATATTGAAATGATAATTGCTACATGGGACATTAGGGGTTGAATCAAGCCCTCAAGCAAAAAGGAGGTGAGAACTTTTATTGCTAAAAATAAAATAGACATTATGGGCTGTATTGAAACTAGAGTAAAAGAGCATAAGGCAAAGAAAGTGCAGGGGAAAATTACAAAAGGATGGAATGTATGCTGTAATTATCAACATGCTGTGAATGGTAGAATCTAGATCTTATGGAGAAACACTGTGCAAGTGCAGGTGAGGCACATGACAGACCAATACATTCATTGCATTGTGGAGGATACTAGAACACAGTTTAAAACTCATCTTAGTGTCATCTATGCTCAAAATGATGGCAAAAAGAGAGAAAAGTTGTGGAATGATTTGAGACAAATTAGTATACCAGACAAGGAGACTTGGATATTATCTGGTGATTTTAATAATGTCCTGAGTTATGATGATAGGATTGGATCTCTAGTAACAACTGCTGAAGTTTAGGGGTTTAAAAGAATGATTGATGACCTGCAGTTGACACCAGTGAGAGCAACATGATGGCACTATACATGGACCAACAAACAAGATGATGGGAGTAAAGTATATAGTAAGATAGATTGGGCTCTGGGGAACTATCAGTGGATACAACAATATGGCCATGTAGAAGCATACTATATGAATCCCTTAGTCTCTGACCACTCCCCTATCCTTATAAAATGTGGAAAGGTCAAGCCACTACATCCTAAACCATTCAGATTTTTATGAAAATGTTATGGAACACCCTCAGTTTGGCACTGTGATAAAGAGAGTGTGGGAGCAGAATTATGATGGTGAGCCTATGCAAAGAGTATGGTGGAAATTGAAGGAAATGAAGGAACAATTGAGGGGAATAAATGCATAAATGGGAACTTATAAACAGAAACTGGAAAAAGAGAAGGAAAGATTGGTGATTGTCCAAAGACAAATGAAAAACAGGCATATGGATACACTGTTGATATAAGAGGAAAGGCAAACATTAGAACAGATAGAGAAATAGAGCAATATAGAGGAGCAAGTGATCAGACAGAAAGCAAGAGCACTTTGGATTGACTGTGGAGATGCTAACACTAAGTATTTCCATGCTCAATGGAAAATCAGATCCAGTCAGAACAATATCACATCTATGTACATTGAGACAGGTATGAAAATAACAGATGCAACACTAGTTGAAGGAGAATGCATAGAGGTGTTCCAGTCCTTAATGGGTGATTGTGCTACTGAATTGACATGTGCTAATACAGCAGTGATAAAAGAGGGACCTTGTTTAACATTGGATCAACAAAGATCACTGATTCAGCCAATGACAAATGAGGAGATAATGGAAGCTATTAAGGATATGCCAAAGGATAAAGCACCAAGGGTTGATGGGTTTCCTGTGGAGTTTTTCACAAGAAACTGGGAAATAGTAAAGGGAGATATCTTTGAAGCAGTGCAGAACTTCTTTTAAACTAACATACTGCCTCAGATGATCAATACAATAGCCATCACTCTAGTGCCAAAGGTAAAAATTCCAGTAACAGTCAAAGACTATAGACCTATAGCTTGTTGTACTACTTTGTATAAGATCATTTCAAAGGTACTTACAAGGAGAATCAAAGGAGTGTTGAATGGATTGATAGACCAAGCACAGTCTGCATTTATAGAAGGTAGAAGCATAGTGGATAACATTCTGCTAAGCCATGAGTTGTTCAAAGGATATGCTAGAAAAGGAGTATCACCAAGATGTGTGATGAAAATAGACTTGAGAAAAGCATATGATACATTGGAGTGGAGTTTTATGAAGCAAATACTGATTGACATGGGATTTCCTTATAAATTTATCACATGGATCATGGCTTGTATTACCACAGTCTCTTACTCACTGGTGCTCAATGAAGGATTGACTAAACCTTTTAAAGGGAAAATAGGGATTAGGCAAGGTGATCCTATGTCCCCTTACTTGTTTGTTATAGCAATGGAATATTTTAGTAGAGAGCTAAAGCAACTGTACAGGAATGAAGACTTCAATTTTCACCTTAAATGCAGAAAACTGAATAGTACACATGTATGCTTTGTTGATGACTTACTGATATACTATCGAGCTGATATGATTTCTATTCAAATTATGAATGAAGCATTTCAAAGATTTTCCAAAGCATCTGGATTGCAGGCAAACATAAGCAAAAGTGCTATATACATGGCTAGTGTGACACAGAAGGAAAAGGATGATATTCTACAGACACGGGGGTTCACTGAACGCAAATTACCATTTAGGTATCTGGGAGTGACATTGGACTCTAAGAAGCTGAATATAGGACAGTACTTGCCACTAATAGAAAAGAGCACAGCAAGAATTACATGTTGGTCAGCAAGATTATTATCTTATGCAGGGAGATGCCAGTTGATAAAATCAGAGCTCTTTGGCATTCAAACATATTGGGCACAAGTGTTCATATTCCCCAAAAAAGTGATGAAAATGATAGAGACAATATGCAGAACGTACATCTGGACTGGAAATGTAACAGTCTCCAGGAAGGTTCTAATAGCTTGGGACAATGTGTGCAAGCCAATAGTTGCTGGGGGACTGAATATATTGGACATTAAAGTGTGGAATAAAGCTGCAGTCACAAAGCACTTGTGGGATCTTAATAGGAAAAAGGATTGCTTGTGGATAAGATGGGTACACAGTTTTTACATAAAGAAGAAGGAGCTGGAAAAAATGAATACTCCTAAGGCAGCAACATGGGTTATCAGGAAGATTTTCAACAGAAAAGAGGAGATAATGCAGCAGACACAATTGCAAGGTGATTTGACTCAAAGATTAGCTAGTGTGTGCAGCAATGGCAAATTCAAAATACAGAACTTATACAAGAAAATGGTGCCAGAATACAACAAAGTTGTGTGGAGATGAGTAATGCTACATCCAAGTGTGCATCCAAGGTTCAGGTTTATCTTATGGCTTGCAATGCAAAGAAGATTAGCAACTGTGGAAAGATTGATGAAGATAGGCATCACTGTCCCAGCTGAGTGCACTTTCTGTAAACAAGCAAAGGAAACTTTTAACCATTTATACTTTGAATGCTCGATCACAAGCAAACTATGGGCTAAAATGTGTAAATGGCTGGGGTATACAAGGAAAATAGGGGACTGTGAGTGTGAATTGATGTGGATCAGTACTATAGCAAAGAGAAGGAAAGGTATTAATGGCATCACTTGTTGTAATTTTGCTATGATGGTTGTTGTGATATGGAGGGAGTGAAACTGAAGTAGATTTGAGCAGAAGAAGTATGATGAGCAGCAGATTTGCAGAGATGGTCCAACATGTCCATGTACGAGGGATGAATCAAAGCAAATGGAAAGAAGCGTTGAAGCAGCTGAATTTTTTTCCTTGATTGTATAGACAGTATAGCAGACATATAATAGTATAGGTTTAGTCTTTGATATATGATGTATAGAGATAGTAGTGAGTCAAAACTACTACTAGGACTAAATTGTATTCAATTTTGAGTATGAAACAGAAATATAATGTTTAACTCAAAAAAATAATCCGCGTTGGCTTGCCTGACAATGGTGTTGGGCGCCATCACGACCTATAAAGAAATTGGTTCGTGACACAAATCTAGCCAAAACAATTTCATACCATAAATATAACTATAAGAAGCTAATTCAAATAATGAAATTACGATTTTTACAAAGAATTGAAAAGTCGATCCAAAAAATTAACTCGGGCTCGCATCTCGGAACCCGACCAAAATTACAAAGTATGAACACCCATTCGATAGTGAGTCCAACCATACAAGAATTACTCAAATCCAACCTCAATCCGCCTTTCAAATCCTCAAAATCTAGCCTAAGGAGTTTCTATCATTTCCCCCAGTTTCCAACTCCAAAACACTAATTAAATGAAGAAATTATCAATAGAATAATGTAAATTAACCAAAAACGAGTTAGGATTCCCTACCTCAAGACTCTCTATGAAAAAAATTGAGAAATCGCCTCTCACCGAGCTCTCTAAGTCCAAAAATAGATTATGATTCAAACCCTCGAATTTTCCCCTTTTCTGCCTAGGTAATTCGCACGTGCGATAGAACTGTCGCATCTGCGGCTCAATACCTGTGGAATTTCCATTGCTGGTGCGACCATGTCTTAACTCAGTACTCTTCGCTTTTGTGAGAATAAGGCTGTATCTGCGCATGCGCTTCTGCGGTGAAATATGTAGCACCTGTTACCAATGTCGCTCGTGCGCTCCTCTCTTTCGTTGAAGCGAATTAGCTTCTGCGAAACGTTTTCCGCTTCTGCGACCCCCGACTGGATATGGCTAGCTCTGCATCTGCGATCCACAACTCACTTTTGCTAGCCCATATCTACGGTCAATCCCTTTGCAGGTGCGATGACACCAGAAGCTGTAAATCTTCAGCAATCCAACAAGTCCAATTTTATTTCGGATTTGATCCGAATCTCACCGAGGTCCCATCGGGACCCCGTCCGGATATACCAACTAGTTTCAAAACACATAACGGACCTACTCGAGGCCAAAAATCACATCAAACGACATAAATTCCTCGTATCGCAACCCAAACTCAAGCCTAAGCACATATGAACTTCTGAATTTTGAATCCAATACCGTTTCATAACAAAACAACTCTGATTGACTTCAAAATTTGCACACAAGTCATAAATGACATCATATACCTATTTCAACTTTTTGCAATCGGGATACAACCTCGACTTCGGCAATTCCTACTGAAACGACCTACAGCCCTCCAAATCAACATCCCGACATAGTTATTGGAACCATAAAAACTCCGTTCCGGAGCTATCTTCACTCAAGTCAAACTACGGTCAACTCCTACGACTTAAACCTCTAACTTAGGGACTATGTGTCCCATTTCACTCCGAAACTCACCCCAAACCAAAACCAAATACCTCGACAACTCACGTAACCACAATATAATATTGAGGAAGCATAAATTAGGGGAACGAGGCTAAAAATACTGAAAGCGACCGGTGGATCGTTACATTTTTTTATTATGCATTTTAATTCTATCTTGATTATTTTATTTTCTATTTTTATTAAAAGCACTTTGCATAAATCTATTTGCTAGTGGCCTCAAAATATAAATTCAATCGTTCATTCTATAATTAGTTTTTAGGTTAAACAGTTATAACCAGATGTAATTGACTATGAAGCCTCTTAGACATGAAATAAGAATAACTACCCGGGACCAATGACATACACATGATTTTATATAAGTGTGTCACCATTTTAAGAACTGAACTAATTAAATTTTTATAACAAGATCATTTTAGTAATATGTATTCGAATAAGATGGATCAACATCTAGAAAATTTGGGGGGAGGGGGAGGGGAGGGGGGGTTGGGATAAGGGGACAAGAGAGTGCATTGTCTAGGTTTGAGTAAGTAAAAAGTGGAGAATAGATGAGCAAACAATATTATAGGTTGTTTTAGAATATTTTTAAATTTTTCAAAAAAGAGTTTTTGATTTGAGTTTTTATTATCCTTAATAATGATAGTATTTGTTTTCGTTTTTATATTTTCTTGAAATTTCGTTAGAATTGTATTTACTTGTACAACTACGGTAAAAATGTCATTTTGAGGATTATATCAATTAAGATTAAAAAGGAAACTTTTAGAAACGACTGTGAGCACATGATTTTTGCCCTACGTGAATTACTCCCAAAAAATTCAAAATAAAATAATTTTTTTTCGTTTGCAATTTTATGGATTTTTGTGGTATTTTCCGTCATTGTTTGTATTTGCATGTGCGTGTTTATTTTGTTTAAATTAAAGGAAAAAATACAAAAATAAGTTGCATTTGTCTTTGAGATCTAATTTTGCAATTAAGATTAATTAAGCAAGTGTTTGTTTTACAAAAATAAAAAATCACAAAAAAAATAATGTATCTTGCATTTTTAGTGTTTAGTGTTAAACTCTGTGATTTTTTCTTTTAATTTGGCATTTGATTATGTATGATAATTGTTATGTAGAATCAATTAGTGTTTTAGGATAATTTGATCAAGAATTAATCTAGGTTTATATTTTTAGAATTTTAGGAAATAAAAGAAAAGGAAAATAATTGGGGAAAACGGATTTGGGCCAAATTAATCCCAAGACCAAACGAAACCCACCCCAGAACCAGCCCAATACCCGCCTGAAACCCAGTTCATCACCAGCAAGACCAAATGACGTCGTTTGGACGTGATTTGATCTGAACCATTCATTTTATTTGATCAAACGGTCCAAAGACGCCCTCATAACCCAGACCCGACCCACTTTCCCGGACCGACCCAGTCCCCCACTAAGACCAAACGACCCCGTTTTATATAAGTAAAGTAATCCAAACCGTTGATCTCATCAGATCTAGTGGCTTGGATTCAATTCCACCTTACATATAAAAGAAAACATCACACCCCACCCCCCTCAGAACCCCCACCCATATCTCGTCTCCAACAACTTAGAGACAACTCCGTCTATCACCACCGTGCCCCGCCTCCCTCCGCCTATCGGAAATCACCTCACGGCGGTTCCGGTGGCCCAAACCACCACAAATTTACACCATGTGTTCACCACGACCCCCCATCTCCGTTCCACCCTCAGTTTCCTTCGAGTCCCAGCCTACCTCCTCGAATAATCAAAACCCTAACAGCCCCTCCGCCATGTTCGGTGGCACCATCTCCGATGGCCACCAAAATAACACCAAACGACCATCAGCACCTCCTCATCTCAAATCCAAACCCCCCTTCCTTAGAATGTTCCTGGAACGTGTCGAATATCAAACCTTAGCCATGAACCCTAGCAGCCGGCGCCATTTCCCCACTACCTTCTGGTGGTGGCGCCACCTCTCCTCAGTCCCAAATTAACACCAAATGTCCACCCGACATCCCTCATCCCTAATCTATCACCATTTTCCTTCGAACTAGGCTGGAACTTTTCGAATTTAGATTCGAATAAACGAACCCTAAAAAACCAAACCCCAGGATTGATATGAAGTTGGAAAATTGAGGTCGTAATTGACCTTAGTCGTGTGTTCTCAGTCGAGAACACTCGATTAAAGTCCATTTCGACTTCAAATTCGAAAATTGAAGTTCCGATTCAAGAACAGATTCGGGCCTGGTCTGAATTTCTGAGGTATCCCTTTTCTCCATTCTTTCGTTGTCAAAATTTGTTTACTATTTTTTGTTTTTCTTTGTCATTTATTTCTTCCTTCTCTTTCAGACTTTTTATTTGGTCAATTTTTCACCAGTTTTTCTTAAAGCATGTGTTATAAACTTTTAAATTGATAAATAGTTTTAGCCATTAGTCCGAATTTCGTAGTTAGTTGGACTTTTTGTTTGAGATTGCTCGAATTTCATGTTATTATTAGTTATCATTGCAACTGTTTGGCTTGGTTTCGAATGTGTTTGTTGGTTTAAGAGGATTAAAAAGGGTCAAACGTAGGTCATACATAGGTTGGGTCGATTAGTTGGAAACCTAAACTTGGTTTGCTTTGGGTCAAATTTGACCCAGGTTGGTGCTGAAATTAAATAGCAGGGGTGTTTATTAACTAGTGAGAGGGTTAAGGGATAGTTAACAGAATTAAAAAGGTTTAGGGTTAGTGGTATGCCAACACTGGTTGTCAGGCACGTCAGGATTATAATACAGGCCGCCCATAATAATTTGAATTAAATAATGGAAAAGGGGCTGTTGGGTGGGCTGAGTACTTTTGTTAGTGTAAAATCAGAATTAGGGCATGGGTTAATATAATAGGGCTAAAACGAGTGCACATGGGAAGGGAATATACAGGCTGAAAGTGGAAGCTTTTGAATAAGATAAAGGGGTAATTCGAGTCTTTAAATACAGAGATACATTCTACCTTAAAGGGATAGACCTTAGAGACCTAAAAAGAGGAAGTGAAAGCTTGAAGAGAGAGCTTGA
>MU784446.1:5799-18353 GCA_026770625.1 Nicotiana glauca
TAATTATTCTCTCTTCACCTTCCTAGTGATTTTCATTGATAGTTCACATAATCTCGCCATTTCTTATCAAGATTCGCAATATAAAAGCTATAGATCTATCTTCGGGGTTTATTATAGTTGATTACGATTTACCCCTTTCTCACAACTTTTGATTGTCCATGACCTATAAAGTAATCGATAATTTTTGAGTCAAACAATAAGCAAATATGGAAAATGTTAACCTCCCTAAAATAAGTGATTGCGATATTTACTCTTTTTCCCATGTTTGCTAAAATCTTATCATTTTTATCTCTTATCTGGTAAAATCTAATTGCTTTGTCTCTCACCAAAATCATGGTATTATCTTACTGGTATAATAGGTATACTGTTATTTTTAAAATACATTATAGTTGTATAAATTATTTGTATAATATACTACTTGTATACTATTTCTACAGCATATATAAATGGTATATACATATGATATAATTATCTAATTAAGTATACAATGAATAATTATTATTGGTATATACTATTATATTATTTGGATATGCATAATACAGAGTCTTTAGCCATATATTCACCGAATACATGAGAAATATATACGTATATGTGTGAAATTTTATAATCTAATATGATGTAACTTTTGTTGCATAGAAACTATGCAAATACCATATATATTATTAAATATGCACATCATATATATAAATAGTATATTTTATATATACGTAATATAACCTACATATATATATGTATGCTATTATACGTAATGCGCATCATATACATCTCATAATTTAATAATTTCAGTCTTTGCTTTCTCCCCTGAATCCCCATTTCACCATGTCTCCTTCGTCCAATTCTATGGCCACCAAAGAATGAAACCCCCAAACCCGCTGTACACCACCACCAATCTTCATCTCAATCCCACTTTTCAATCACTTCTTTCTCAAAAAATTCTTATTTGTCGTTTAAGAATCACGATTCTTAAAAACCATGGATTTTATTACAGAAGACATATTGTTAATTTTCTGACATATTCGGTTTGAGATATTTGAAACATCCGATTAAATTTGGAGATTTAGAATATAAATTTCGGAGAGAGAAAAAACATCTATTCCATGATTTGTGGTACATTTAAATCATTAAATGTAAGGCATAACGTTTACAACATGCTAATATTGTAAAAAAAAATTGCTAATTAATGGAATAATCAAAAAGTAGTATCATTTTTTAAATACTTGCTTAAAAATGATCAAACGTGTATTTTTCTCTATAATATAATAATAGAAATACAAAGTCAAAACAAAAATTACTGGGGTCATCCGAACGCGTAACTAATATAGTAGCTCCTCCCCCGAGTATTATGGTCTCTTTTTATTGCGCCTTAAAATCTTTCTTATCTGTCCTGATATAAGAACTTTAATAAGAATACATTTTTTTTGGTAGTAACGTTTGAGGTCATAAGACAATCAATTGTATTTCTTCTCTTAAGATTATCCTCGAATAGAAACAGAAACAATTTTGGCATTTTGAGCTAAAAACGAAAAAAGAAGGGGGAAAAAAGCTTGGCTTCATACTTTACTATTTTTAGCAATGATGGATGCATAGAATCTTTTTTTCTTTCTTTCTTTCAAAAGCATTATCAATTTGATATACATGTGTATGAACCATATCACATTCTTTATAGTAACATAAAGATTTAAAAAACACAACATTATCAAAATTTTCATCCACAAGTCTTAGTGCAACGACAAAGTTGCTCCTCAGGGCTCAGGCAATCTACAATTTGAATCGGAAAATAAAATTTCTTCGTCAAATATTAAAATTATAAAGATTTCAATATATATCTTAAGATCATTTATATTGAACAAAATTTTGTTAACTGCCATCAAACTTGTATGCATTGAAGGAGCTAAAAGCCTAAAACACCATCTTTTCTATATGTTCACCTTTTAACAATATACTAATATCCGTACCCGCACGTTGCGCGGAGAATATTAAATATAATTTTTCATACGAAAATATTGCTTAAAAAATACGATAGACAAAAAAGAGCATGCAAATACAATTATTCTATGAACATTACTGATTGTCTCCATGGACTGGCCCAACCAAACATAAACAAATGTTCAAAGGCAATCAAATTGCAGCTACAAAGTAATATTATTTTAATTTATATGATTTAGTTATCTGTAACAGAATATATACATCTATGCTATAAAGTCTTTGAAACGTACGTTGATATGAAAATCTTAAATTCATTAACGTATTCCTTCAATTAGTTAGCAGTCTATGAACTTATAGGCACATTGTTATTATATTATTTCTTAAATCAGTTCCTCATTAGGAACACTGGAGAATGTACCTGTTAGTTCTTCAATTCCCTATACATGTATTTAAAAATGAATCCCATAATTATTTTGATATAACATTCTCTATTATCCACTTTTTCAATATCGTAGGCCAAAGAGATTTTATGTATTCTAAGTTAATTTTCATCTGTAGTCATATTATGTATATTCATTGAATACGTTACTCAAATAGTGCATAATGTGTTTCAACATTTTCTTATGTTGATGGAATATTATTGTGCTTGTTTTTCATTTTTTAGTTATGAATTTTATCCTCAGTTGAGAAGTCTATACTTGTCTTTACAGACAATCAATGGTTAACTTTCAGGCAGTGGCGGAGCCACGTTGATCCAAGGGGTGTCAAGTGACACCCCTCAGCCAGAAAATTACACTATATTGCTAGATAAATTTTTTATTTTATGTATATTTACTATACGTTGATTCCCCTTGATTTTTCGATGTATCTAATTATTTATATTTTGACACCCCTTGATGAAAATTCTGGCTCCGCCATTGCTTTCAGGTAGCCCATTGCTTACAATATTGAAAGCACACAAATCACTCTGTGAACATATATTGTTCACTTTGATATATTTTATAGAGTGTGAAAGATCTTAATTATAATCAGGATTTGCATGTTTTATGATCAGAATAGACTTGAAAGAGATAATACCAGGAAGGAATACAATATGATTTTGAAAAAAGTAGTTATATTGTCAGAAATCAGCATGTAAAAAAAATATGGGAATGAATAGAATTTAATTTGAATTCTAGAACTTGACAACTATCGAATGTATCTCCTGCAGAGACTGAATGGAATAAATTATTCAAAAATTTTTATTTCACCAACACATTCCTTTAATGGTCGAGTATTTCAAATAACTAATTTCTTGTCTTTATGAAGCACTAACTCTAAATGTAGCTTGGAAGTATATGTTAAGTGGCGTAAAAAGTTTGTTAAGGAGATTCGAAGCCTTAAATTTGGATATAGCAAGAATATAACTACTTATATAAAGGTAGAAACTAATAACTTATATCAAGAAGAAGAGTTACGGTACGACAGGATCATCATTCTCCTCTCACGACATAAATTTAATATTGAATCGTATTCGCTTCTTTTACTATCTGGAAATGACTGAAAATGTGTTTCTACTCAATCCAAGCTTATTTATAATTTCAAATAAATTTATTTGAAACACCATCTGCATATCAATTGCAAATCAATTTTATCATGAAACTTGGCATAATGTCATGAATTTGCTTCTCCTTTTATATATTAATAGATTATAATAAATTAAATAGAAAACTAATGAAACAACGTGAGAGTCCTTTTTTTTAAATTAGTTAGACATCGTGAAGTGTTTTCTTCATATTTCTATGTAAAAAAATTATCTGTAGAAAACTAATGAAACAACGTGGGAGTCTATTTTTTTGAATTGGTCAGACACCGTGAAGTGTTTTCTTCCTACTTATATGTAAAAAAGTTATCTGTGAATAACTGATATAGGTAATTTTTTTAAACTTTGTATTTTTTTTAATTCTAATTTATTTTTTGAATCTCCAAATTTATAGGAAGTTGGTCCTAAAAGTTTACACATGTTGATATTTTGTCGTGAAACTTGGCATAATATCATGAATTTGCTTCTCCTTTTATATATTAATAGATATAGATTCAAAAATAAGTAATCAATAACTAATTAGTAACGAATTATGCCATGTGACATTTTTTTAGGCTGTCACTTGGCTTAAGGAGAGGGTTTTTTCCTCTCCTTTTAATAATATATATAGATATAGATATAGATTTTTATATGTATATTATATATAAATATATTTTTCATTTTTTATTTTAAAATAATTTTAAAACTCCAATTTGAAACTACTCTCCAATTTGAATTGGTAATTCATTAATTTTTTTAATTTTTTTTAAAAATAATTTAAAAACTCAAACTTGAAACTACTCCCAACCAATTTAAATGGGTAGCTATTTTATACTATATATTTATTTTTTGGTTTTATATTATATTTAATTATAAGATATCTATATTTATTAATTCAAATAAAGTAACCAATTAATATATATGGCAACTTGTTATTATATTTTATAATTTTTGTTTTTTTATATTTATTTAAATTCAACAATAAATAACGAATAACTAATTATAAACTAAATAACTAATTAGTAACCAATTATGCCATGTGACATTTTTTTAGGCTGCCACTTGGCTTAAGGAGATGACTTTTTTCTCTCATTTTAATACTATATAGATAGATTAGTAGAATCCTATTGATGAATCAAAGTTATTGAAAATGAATAAGGGCACACTCATTTCTTTTTGAGCGAACCATACACACAAAACACTCACACACACACATATATGCGCTCGCGATGAGTGTACGTCTATTGTTATTAGTAGAGTACTTAAAATTAATTAATAAACCTTAATAACAAATCAGTTGAGATTGTAAAATATTTTTGTTTAACCATCTGAGAACTAATGTCTGATTAATTCGAATTGGTGCTACGTAGAGGAAACTCAAATTTTTAATTTTTATAACTTAAAATCCAAACATCGGATTAAAAGTGAACATATCCTAGTATTATATTCTTGGACAAAGAAGAAAAGAAAAAGAAGCTGGTCACACTTATTTCCAAAGAGAAGCAAACAAAGGACACAATCAAAAAATGTCACAATTTCTTACTTTTTCCCTTATTTTGTCACAAATTCAAAACTGAACCAACCCCACAAGTCCCGCATGACTTTCCTACTCTCACCCTTTACCCCGCCACTTCCTCCGCCTCCAACTATATATATCACAACAAAAACAACTGTGTCATTTCTTCTTTACACCCAAAAACAGAACTATTAAAAAAAATTCACCAATTTATATTTACTAGAAGTGTATATCAATGGATGCGTACTGTTCAGACTGTAAGAAGAGTACAGAAGTTGTGTTTGATCATTCAGCAGGTGATATGGTGTGTTCAGAATGTGGGCTAGTTTTGGAATCTCATTCAATTGATGAAACATCTGAGTGGAGAACTTTTGCTAATGAGTCGGGAGACAATGACCCGAATCGAGTTGGTGGGCCCAGTAACCCTTTGCTTTCTGATGGTGGTTTATCCACTGTGATCTCTAAACCCAATGGAACTACCAGTGATTTCTTGACTTCCTCTTTGGGCCGTTGGCAGAATCGTGGCTCTAATTCCGATCGATCCCTTATCTTGGCTTTTAAAGCCATTGGTGTTATGTCTGATAGGTAATTTACAATCTTGATTCACTTTATTTTTCTGGGTTTTAATATATATATATATATATATATATATATATATATATTAGTTTTAATCTTGATTCACATTCCAACTTTTAGTTTTAGTTTTGTTATTTGCTTTTTGATGTAAAGGTTGGATTTTTTGATATGGGTTTTCACTAATTTTTTGTTGGAATGCGAGATATGGGGTGAAGGAAGAACTTACCCATAGATGTATTAATTGAATCCCCTTCACTGGAAAATTATACCGTGCATATAAGGCAAAAATCATTTGTTTTGTTTATATATCAACTGTTGAATTCCCTTGCATAAGAGAACTAGTTTAGATAACAGGTTAAAATCCTTGGTGTGACACCTGTTGTGTTTTTAAATCCCCTTGTATGATTGGTGCAGGTGAGCTAGGTGAGTGGAGATTTACACATTTGGTTTATTTGATTACCTTTGTTGGAGTAGAATTACTTACTGAGTTGGTACTCTTTTACCCTCTCCATTCTTTGTTCTGGTTTGAGTGTGTGCCTGGGTACTCTAGTGTTCAACTTGCAGCCAACTGAATTGAATTGTTGACCATCATGGTAAAAATTGTATTTCTGGATTCATTACTTTTAAAAAATGACCCATAGTTGGTGTGCAAAAGGTTTGCATCTTTACTAGTTGCTCGACCTATTGTCTTTTGCTACAAGCGGCCTATGTTGTGGTACAGTGTGAATATTTTAGGCTGAAGTACTTGTTGCTTCTTTATTGGTCTAAGCAGCAGGAGCATATGCGCAAATTTTGTATTTATTGATTTTCTTGATGAGGTGAATGCTCATAGTGGTGTGTGCAGTTTGTACTCTTGATTGCTTGAAAAATCTTTAAGGTTGCAATGGTTGTTAGCTAGGATTACCATGGTGAATTATCAAAAACATGAAGGATTGCAAAAATTTGCATTAGTTAGAAGGCTGGACCATTGTTGTGCATTTTACAAAGTGAAACAATAGACATGATAATGACAGACAGATGAGACTAAATGAATGCTGTATATAAAGGGCACATCATTTTGGTTCCAAAATATTGGTGATAGAAGAAGCAGATATTGCACTTAAAGTTGAAAGTGGAATGTGAAGTGTTAGCTTTAGACCTTGCCATTTTGTACTAACTTTGGTCTTTGTGCTTGTCTGGTAGTATGTTCCTTGGTTGACAATGCTCATGTTTTCTGTTTTTGATGCTTCCGTGTTGTGTAGAAATCAGGAATGTTTAGTCCAAAGTCATTGCATTGCCTTAAAATAATTAAAATAATGTTATGATCTATTAAATCAGAAAAAGGCTATGTTTTCGATTTCATCTCTTTTACACAAAAATTAAAAGTTTTATATGCGAAGGAGAAATTAGTTTAGATGGCATCCAATAATGGAAGATGCATGTGTATCATGCAGACTACGAAAAGAAAATACTTGTCTATCTACAACAATTTTGTGATTAAAAGATTGAAGGCCTTTTCTTGGTTTGAAATTGCAAAGAGCTCTCGTGGCCGAGACATGTAGTGTCTCCTACCCTTATACTAATTGGGAAATTCCTATCCATGCCTTCATGTATTGTTGGATTGCCTCAAGTGGCTGGAAGCATCATGTGTCTTTTCACCTGAAAAGTTGTCTCGGTGCACCAAGAATAATTTCCCAGGCCATAGAGAACTTGATATGGTTGTGATTCTGTTTTTCTAGTCATTACTATTCTTCAAGGCAACTACTTTAGGCGATAAATGAATTAGAACATTCACTTTTTGCTCTCAAGTAATTGAGTAGGTCAGAAATTTCAACTTATTGTTCACACAACGCTCTTCACTGTGGTATTCTTTCTATGTATGTGTTTGTTACCGTCTCTTTCTGTTATGTTATCCTATTTGAACAAAATGAACTTGTAATGTGAAACCTGTAATATTCGTTCTCAGTATGTGTTTGGTCAGGCTATTGACTGACTTTAACTGAACTTTTAACATGGAATTCCAAGAGATGGCTGATGCAATTATATCTTTTTCAGGTTGGGCCTGGTTGCAACCATAAAGGTATGTTCTACTCCTGAAGTCCTGATATTCATTTTTGTCGAATGACATTGAGATGTCAGGAAGTATCAAGTATGTGCAGATATATGTAAATGTGTTAAGAAGCGGCCAATTACTTTTTCTTTCCAATTTCATTCATTATGTATGAAGAGTCATGCTATCCTTTTTGCTATGGTCTTTAAATAAAGCCTGCCTGATTCATTTGCTCGTTTTATCACAGAGTTGGATAAGCTGTCCAATACTCGACAATGTTAATGCGTTTACTGTCCACCCCCCACTCCCCTCCTCCATTTGCATCATTGCATGAAGAGGAACCTTTCCTTGATGAGCTCTTTGTATTTGCCAATATGTTAACTGGAGGTTCTCGTTTTACTAGCAAGTAGCAACTGATTGATTTGACCATATATATAAATACTGGAGCTGTTTGTGTATTCTTTCAAAACATTTTTGCTTGTGACCTAACTAGTATAGTATGTTTTTCCAGGGGTTGGAAGTTGTCTTTGGTTCTGTGACCTTATATTTGAAATTCTGCAAGACTACTCATTTTGATAGGAATTGGCAGATTTTTAATGTACTTCACAGTATTGTATTCTCAACATTAATAGGAATTTTTTTTATTAAACATGTACAAAAAATAAGGAACTGCTCAAGTACTCTGTTATTTTTCTTTTGAAAGATGAATTTGAATATGTTGTTATACTTCATATAAACTAAGTTGACACCAAAAACCATAGATCATTATTGTTCAGTATTTTGTTATAATGATTTACATTCTATTCAAAGGATCGAGCTAATGAGATTTACAAGAAGGTAGAAGATCAAAAATCTAGTAGAGGAAGGAACCAGGATGCTATATTAGCTGCTTGCCTATATATTGCTTGTCGACAAGAAGACAAGCCTCGAACTGTGAAGGGTACAGGCTAAGATCTTTTGTCATTTTGGTGCTTCCTGATTTAACTTTCAATGTGAATGAGCTTTCTTGAAACTCTGGATTGGAAATAGAAATTTGCTCTGTTGCGAATGGAGCTACAAAGAAGGAAATTGGCCGAGCAAAGGAATACATAGTGAAACAACTAGAGCTCGAGATGGGTCAATCAGTGGAAATGGGAACTATACATGCTGGGGATTTTATGGTGAGGTTTAATTTGTTAGAAGAAAGGGAAAAAGACATCATTCTCCTTCTAACCAGTACTTTTCTGAATTGGATTTCCTTTAAAATCAGAACCATTTCTGTTTCTCTTAACTTGGTTACTGACACATGCTTTTAATCTTTAGCGGCGGTTTTGTTCAAATCTTGGGATGACAAATCAAACAGTTAAAGCTGCCCAAGAAGCAGTCAAAAAATCTGAAGAGTTTGACATAAGGTAGCTCTGCTTGTATCTATGCGGATCTGCAGATGCTTATTCAAATTTATTAAGTATTCAATTAAATGCTGTTTTTACTATAATTAATCTCATCTGTTCCAAATTGTGGAGCATATATTTTGAAATAAGTGGGAGTGTGAGGGAAGTCTTCAATTCTATGACTATGTAAGATCGTTAATCAGTTCTAATTTTTTTGTGCTTTACATTCTAGTATATTCCAGGAGAAGACAAAACCATAGACATGGTACTGTTAATTGGTATATACATCATGATAATAGTGTTTGTTTTTGGTATCAAAAGATTATATATAACTAAACTATATAGCAGAACCATGACCCTTAGCAGCAGCAATGAATGTGTGCGTGAATTATGTTTTCACATCATGTTCAGAAGATGAGCCTAGTCTTCATTTATCTGCTACCTTGTATTGTTAGCTTGACTATAGGATGACTTTAGTCGGGGGAATATCAAAATTTCTGGGGTAAAAATCCCAGATTTTTTGTTAGATTGTTCTACTTTTTGATTGTTTTGGAATGAGCCTTCTAATATTGGTAATCAAGCTCAAATTATCCATTCTAAATGACTGCATGTACTGGAGTACCAAAAAAAAGAATAGAAGGGGAAATTGCTCTTGTGACTAATCAATCTCTGATCTCCAAGTAAAATGCTGAATATAAATCATTCCCAACTTCCTATGTGTTTAAGTGGTCCTTCTCCTCATTCTACTACAGAGTTCTGTTTCTATTGACTTGTGAGGTGTTTTTGAGATTCATGCGGAATTAAAATTTAAATGGGAGGAAAGACGTTCACGAAGGTATAGACCACATCCTACCTTGCTTCCATACAGTCACATCCACACTTCATTTGTATTCAAGTTGATTCTAGGGAGGTTACTGTGGGGCAGCAGTGACGGACCTGAAGTGTGGGAAAAGGGGTGGTTACAGAGGGTTAGGCGGAAGAAGACTAAGGAAAGGAGATGCCAACAGGATGCTGGTCTGATATTGAGAAGAGACTAGTGAAGTACCGGGAAGGTGGGAAGAAGGGAGCTACAAGGGACAGGGTACATTGCAGGGTGAAGGGGGAAAAAGTATGTGTCGCGGTGGGGTGCAATGGATAGGCAGTTAGGGATGGCAAAGGTGGCAGTTGCAAAGTTGGAGGTTAAGGGTGACTAGCATTTGAATTTGTGGGCTGATGGGTGAGGGTTAACGGGAATGCTGAAAGGGGATTGTGCTGAACTTTCCAGCAGGGGGACTGGTGGAAGCCTGTTGCTGACGAACTTAGATGGGTCCCTTTCTGAATCTATGACTCGCTTTCCTCTTCTTTTTTTTTGTTTTCTCTAACTTTTCCTTTGGTTTTCTTTTCTTTACTTTTAGATAGCTTTTTTTAGTTTCAAAATCGCTCTTCAATCTGTCACACGTTGCTTACCTGCTGCCATATATTGAACCCAACTTGGTCTATGATGAATAGAAGGACCATCTAAAAACAAATGCTATGATTGAGTACGTCAAAGACAAAATAAAAGCTGGGAATAAAGATGTAACTTGAGGCATCTATTAAAGGATCTTTTCACCTTTTACCCTTTGATCTCTTGCCTACAAGAAGTTATATTAGTAATCTGAATGCATATGTCTTACCCTATATATTTGTTCAAATACTCTGTTAACTGTTTGATATCCCCTTTACAATATAAAAGAGGGAATGCAGGGGGAAACGTTATTGGTATATTCTTCATTGTCCAAGTTCACTAATTTGACAATGTTTAGTTGGCTAAAAATGTTAAAATTATGAGACTGATTATCGGAAAAGAAATACCAGCAACTTAAGGTCTACTTTATAAGTGATTTGATTTTGTTAAGCTAAGTCATGCATTATTTTTCCTTTGGGGGAGGGGGAAGGAGAGAGGAGTAGGTGTTTATATGAAGTTCTCGAGTTAATACTGAATTCTGTGAATGAAAAAGAAAGGTTAGAAATACATGACTGCATATTATCAATATGACTGTGCTCTAGAATTTAGAGGCTCTTGCCACATTTTTTCATTTGTATTAACTGAGGGAATCCTTATATTTAAGGGCTTGCTAGATTCATAGATGTATTTGGTTTGTTTCCATTATATATATGTTACTGATAGCCTTCTGAAATACAATTTACAGCATGCAATGATATTTTTAATTTTGGGGCCATGCTAGATGTCCCTTTTTCTTCCTGCTTTTTTCCCTTTCATTAAAGATTTTCATTGATGATGCAAAAGGAGACGTATAATCTTTGTAAAAGTTGCAAGTCAAAAGAGCTTCTCTTTAGAGGAAAGCTTAGTGAAGATATACTGTAAAGTCCTAAATGAGGCATAATCCCTGTTTTTTCAATTTCAATATTGGACCTTCTTTAACCGTTGTGTAGAAGCAATCCAGGTTCGCTCATTTTGAGGGTAACTCATTTTGAGGGTAATATCATTCTTGTATTGGAATATTCAGATTGCGGACTTAGAATAAATTCGATTTCACAAGTGACAAATGTCACCCACAAATATTTGTGATCCATGGCATCTGGAGTATAACTGCAAATACTGATCTTTAATTGAGAAGGGAAAAATGGAGGTGCTTCATAGTAGTTTCTGTGGTTTTACTAAACCATGCAGATGTTAATTCTTTATCTTCGAGTTTTTGGGTCAAATTCTGTCGTGTAGTTCCCTGAGTAGACATCTACAGGTTTGAGAGAGAAACACCTGCTTCCTTTCCTGAAGTGAAAGCCTTGTTGCTAAAGTATGAATTCCCAGGCTCGTAGTTGAGACAAGTTGAGATTGACTGTTTCCTGAAGCATGGATTGGATCTTAAAGTATTAGTTAGGTAAAGAAGTGCTGGTGTCACTTGTATTAAGAAGTACCAGGCTTAGAGAGTGATTCTTCTCCCTGAATACCGTTTTTTGAGATCCCATGGTTAGTAAGGATTCATATAGCCGACCTCAATCACAAGGATTGAGGCATAATTGTTGTTGCTATGTAGCTTCTTACATTTAGTGATATTTGATTTTCTTACACAAGAATGAGGAATTTTATACGTCTTTGCCCTTCTTGAGATGCAACTGTAACTTAATACTGCTTGGCAGCTTTCAAAGGGCTGGTCATGGTACTTGTTCCAATTTCTAAAATGCTTGAACAAACATTTGATACCAACAGGATAGCTCAAATTTGTTTACTCGTCTATTGAATTCATTAATGCAGGAGAAGTCCCATTTCTATTGCTGCAGCAGTTATCTACATAGTCACTCAGCTTTCGGATGAAAAGAAGCCAGTTAAAGGTAATGAGAAATCACCATTATTCTCCTCCTTTTTATCCTGACATGTATACAAAGAAACCAATTCCCTCTTTGATCGGGATTGCATAAAACGTAGCTAAGATATATTCAGGAAAACCTCAGTGGAACGAGTTTCCCTTCTTATATCTAGTGAATGTCATCCTCAAATCCTATACACCTTTATGTTGTTACATTAGCCCAGAGACTTTAGATTATCTGATGCTCTATGATGATCTAAATTGATCGTCTTTGTCTCGGTCGGTTGGG
>MU784446.1:18791-41927 GCA_026770625.1 Nicotiana glauca
ATGCCACTCGCATTACTATTGAATTTCTGTATGAAGTATATGCATATTGAATATCCGATATCTCATTCATAAAACTGCATGGATGCAGATGTCTCACTTGCAACTGGAGTTGCTGAAGGCACGATCCGTAATTCGTTCAAGGATTTATACCCGCATCTCTCAAAGATTATACCAAATTGGTATGCCCAGGGTCAAGACCTTAAAAACATCAGCAGTCCTTGATTGATTAAGCGAATCATGGCAAGAAGTGACAAACTTTTTGAACCATACCAAATGTTGTTTGTGGAATGATACATTGAGGAAAGTAACTGGATGGAAGTTTCTTTTATCCCAAGATGGGAGCTAATACACATGAATTTATTTAGCTTTCATTCAACAGAGAAGTGTTAGGATAGATGTTCCAGTTTAAACTGCAAGTTGTAAATGTTTTTCTTAAAGTGACTCTTTCTCCATAGACGTCTATCTCTGACAATGAGATTTGATGTGCATCATCTTTTTTAAAGCAACTAAGAGGATTTTATATTTGTTGGAATTTTTTCTTTTATCAGGTACAAGTTGAAAAATTGTAAAATCATAATCTGTCTCTTTCTACGGGGATCTCTGAAGTAGATGGCGGTTGATAAAGAACTCTTTGATCATAATTTCCCGTATGAATACTGTGCCATTTGAATGGGAAATATTCAATTGATGTTGTAGGCATATAAATTTTATTGGAATTAAATCCGTAAAATAATTTAGACTATATTTTAAATTCAAGATATATTAGTTTAAATAAACTTATTGGACTAATATAATTGAATTAATTATATAATTTAATATATATGGATGAAATAAATAAGTATTAATCCATTGGGCTAGCCATTTAATCGGGCTAAAGTGATGAGCCCCTACATCAAGCCCAAGATGTCATCTTCCTAGAGGCTCAGTTTGGTGCCACGTGTTAAATGACATGGCATGCCAAGTCAAGTAGAAGAGCCAATAGGATTGTGCCACGTGTCTAAATGACAAGGCATGCCAAGCCAAATTAAAAAGCCAATGAAATCGCGCCACGTATGCAAGTGACATGTTTTGGCCAATCAAATGCGGTCTTGTTACACTTCAATATGATTGGTCGGAAAGAGTTTGTTTTTATCATAACTCTTCCCTCCTATACTATAAATAGGGGTATTTATAACTCAGAAAAGATACCAGAAGTTATAACAAGAAGCAAGAGAGAGCTCCTGGATCAAACGTCTCAAATTTCTCTAGCAGTTTCAAGCTTCAAACAATTAAGTTCAAGTTCAAGAAATCAAGTTCAAGCTCGAGAACGAAGAATAAATCAAGATTCAAGGAGTACGAGTTCATACCAAAGTTCGTGCTAGTTGAATTTAAGATCATCGTTTGTGACAACGAATATAGGTTCAAGATCAAGCTCAAAGGCCCTTGAATTTATATTGGAAAAGTAGAATTAGAGGAACCATAGAAATTGTAACACTCAAATTTTTGAAATAAAATACTACGATTGTTATAATATTTTTCGATCTCGAATATTTTCTTGATACAAATTTATTGTCTACAAATTCTGGCATACCCGGTGGGACAATCTCTACCTCTCATCTCAACTTTTCAATCACCAAAGTTTTAGAACATTGAAATGACTTCAAAGAAAATCAACTCCAGTTAAACTTCTACCAAGACTGCTAATTCCATGTTCTATGCTGATGTAGAAAGCATTCTCGATGTTAACTTTGGAAGCTTTGGACTAGTTACGAGGAGCAAAGCAAGCTCGTTCGGACAATAATCACCCCAAGTGGCATCCGCATCAACCCTTGTTTTCAGATCTTTATCCGCAAAAGGAGCAAGATCTTCCACAAACGCACCCGAAGTAGGAAGCAATATTGCTGAAAAGATCAAGAAAACTCTTTCTCTACTTGAACTCTCCGGATCCAAGCACTCTTTTCTTAAGGAAGATGATGATGCTTCAAGTGATGGATCCTCCGCACTTACACTACATAGCGTGAGCCAATTGAGGATAAATCTGTGTGACAATCCATGCTACTCTCCATCGTCCACGACAATCATGCAACCAATGGTGACAAACACTTCATCTATGGAGGAGCAGTTGGCAAACTTGACGGAAGCAATCGTTGGCCTTACCAAGTGCATGCAAAATCAAGATGCTAGAATCGACAAGCTAACAGATAGGGTGGTAATCTTGATAGAAAAAGAATCCACCTATGCACCTAGCAAGCTCCCAGAAGTTCCAGAGAGTAATTCTCCCCAGAGAGTGATTCTCCTCCTAGCTTCCACACTACACCAGGTCGTGAAGTTCGAATGGAACCATCAGGAGGTGATCATTCATGGAGATGGAAGTAACCCCATTTACACCAGTCAAAATATCCCGATTATCAAGAATAGAAAAAGGCTAGGAGGGGAAACTTATCACCACATTGAACATGTCAATGCAGTTGAGAAATACAAATGGTGGAGTAACAAATAGAAAGCATGCTAGCATGGTCTGGGTACGAACCCGACAAAGGTCTTGGGAAGAATCTCTAGGGCATTACTAAACCGATACAGCTAAAACGTCATGGCATAACTTTCGGGTTCGGATATCAGTATACATGGAAAGAATATGATAATTGGTCGCCTCCATAGAGTGGTACTTATTACCCTCTTTAGCAACCAGTGCCACATCTGGGTCAAACTTTTCATCAGGCCGATAAAATATGGGGATCTGCAGAGGAAGAAGCTTTGGCTGGGCTAAGGAATTTGTTCCTAGAAGACGAGGATATGGATTGCAGTGTGATAATTGAGGAGGAGGAGGAATAATGCCTCACCACTCAAACTGTGGAGAAGAGAGATGTTCTCAGGAATGGGATTGCCACACCATCCCGGGCCCGTCGAGTCCCTAGATAGCCTGGCATTTAGCTTAATTTATTTTTATAGCCATGCTAGGAATTTCAGATTATTTCAGTAATTTTGTTTTAAAGACTCACTTTGTTTCAAAATAATTGCTCGATTCATGGGGCCGTACTTGTTTTGGATATTTTCAAAATTTAATCAATGCATTGCTATTTATTATTTATTACTATCTTTCACACTTTTCTTTCTACAACGTTATTATTACTTTTCCTGATGAATCGATGACTGTGACATGTAATGTGACAACGCAATATAAGGATAGTGACTCAGAAGAAGAGGATGAAATACATGAGGAAATTGCCAGGGAAGTTGAGAACTTTGAAAATAAACCTAAGTGCAACCTGGACAAAACCGAAGCAATCAATTTGGGAGATTTCGAAACCGTCAAGGAGACTCGCATAAGCATTCACTTATCACCGCCAGAGAAGGAAGAGTGCATTCGTTTCCTGAAGGAATATGAGGATATCTTTGCATGGTCATATGATGACCTGACCAATCTGAGCACGTCCATAGTGGCTCATAAGTTGCCTACCAATTTAATGTGTCCGCCAGTGAAACAAAAACTCAGTAAATTCAAACCAGACATGAGCCTGAAAATCAATGAGGAAGTCATTAAGAAAATCAAAGCCAAAGTCCTCAGGGTAATTTAGTACCCAACTTGGTTAGCCAATATTGTACCGGTTCTAAAGAAAGACGGGAATGTCAGGGTATGTGTTGACTATCAGGGTTTATACAAAGCAAGTCCCAAGGACGATTTTCCACTGCCAAATATACACATCTTGATTGGCAATTGCTCAAAGCATGAACTCCAATCCTTTGTAGATTGCATCGCGGGTTACCAGCAGATGTGAATGGACGAAGAAGACGCAGAGAAAATAGCTTTTATTATACCGTGGGGAGTGTACTGCTACAAGACGATACCATTCGGTTTAAAGAATGCTGGGGATACTTACATGAGAGCCATGACAACCATCTTCCATGATATGATACATAAGGAAATAGAGGTGTATATTGACGATGTCATCATTAAGTCCAAGAGGGTCGTAAATCACATAGCAGAATTGAGAAAGTTCTTTGACAGGCTAAGGAGGTACATGTTACGCCCCACAATATTATGTCAATATTACATCCCGCAGTATTATATTGCGATGATGTTATGCTCTGCAGTAATATGTTACGATGGTGTTACCCTTTGCAATAATATATTACGATAGTGTTACGTCCTGCAGTCAAATATTACAATATTGTTATGCTTTATAATATTACATTACGGTGATGTCACACTCTGCAATATTAAGTTATGACAGTGTTGTACCCAATAATATTACATTATGGTGATGTCACATTTCGCAGTATTAAGTTATAACGATATTGCACCCTATAGTATTTTGCATTGAAATTTATTGTAAGGTAATTGACATCAGTCCAAGGAAAAGATTATTTGGAGATTATAAGGATTATGCTATTTCATAAGTGATGAATAAATTCGTAAAAGTGAAAGGGGAAGCAAGTCAAAGAAAATAATTTTTTCACCCAAGTTTGGCATATTGGGGTAAAATACAGTACGAGCTAAAATACCCGATAATTATGAACTAGTACCATGCAAGGTACCATATGACCACAATAATATAATATATAAAGTATATATGAAGTATTTTAAAAAAAAAAGATTTTTTAAGTAATTTGTGGTAAGTTTTAAATTATACGGGTAATTGATTAATTATCGGATAACCCGATAAACTAATAAATGAATAAAAATTAATAGAATCACCCCTTCAAGACACGTGGCAGCATGCCACCATCCAACATATGACTCATAGTCATAAATGTTTGCATAACTTGTAACGTGTAAAGGCACCAAAATGACTCATTCAAAAGCAAGACTTGATTAACTTAAGTAAAAGAGTCCTCTCTGATTCTTGGAAACATTTTCAAAGACACTTTGTCTTTAAGAACAAAAAACGTTCAAGAACAGAAGTGGAATCAACATTTGTCCAAAAATTTCAAAACCAAGCGAAGTTCGTCCAATTTGAAGGAAATCCAGTGTAAATTTTGTAGAAGCAGATTTAGTTCTAGAATTTCGCAGAAACATGTATGTTAAGGCTCTCTCTTCTTTCTTTTGGCATGGTCCAAATTATACTGAAGAAACAAGTAAATACACAGTTTCTATAAATTACTCTATTCATAGAAATAGTAGGGGTGTCTATATTCTTTATTCCCCATGAGAATTATTTTTAATCCTGTTCATGGGTCTCAGAATAATACGCAGTTGAAAAAGTTTATCCAGAAGGAATATCGAGATTATTATGTATTTTTCATGCATTTCACTCATTTATACATGCGCATTGACCCATGACCAGAAGGCGTTATATATGTAAATATATGTATATGGGATATGGGAAAAGGTTACGATGTTATATACGCACCACCACCTGATCAGCTGGTATACGATAATGATGTTGCCCACAATGGCTGAAATATGATTCAAACAGCATTATATACGTGTATATATGTATCTATATACATGTATATGGGATATGAGAGAGGTTATGCCGTTATATACGCATTACCACCTGATCAGCTAGTATACGATGATGATTTTGTCCACAGTGGCTGATATAATATGATGGGATGCCCTCAGAGGATGATGATGTTATGAAACATGTACCTATGCACGACATGACATTCATACGCATATGCATGACGCTAAAGTAATTTATGATTTACAAAGTTATTCAGACTTACAGGTTGAGTCATGTAGTCTATATTTCTTCTATGTCTCTTATGTATTTATTTATGTGCCTTACATACTCGATACATTATTCGTACTGACGTCCCTTTTGCCTGGGGACGCTGCCTTTCATGCTCGTAGGTCCCGATAGACAGGTCGAGAGCCCTCCAAGTAGGCTATAAGCTCAGCGGAAGATGTTGGTGCGTTCCATTTGCTTCAGAGTTGCTTGTTTGATTAGTATGATTTAGACGTGAATTCTTTGGTATGGCGGGACTTTATCTCGACCTTTATGACATTTATAAACTCTTAGAGGCTTGTAGACATATGTCGTATACGTGAAAGATTGCAATGCCTTGTCGGCCTATGTTTTGAGTTTATAAATGATTACATGTATATGATGATGTAATAAGAAAGATACGTTATGTTGGTACTCGGTTGAGTAAGGTACCGGGTGCCCGTCGCGGCCCACCAGTTTGGGTCGTGACAAAAGTGGTATCAGAACAGTTCTGTCCTAGGGAATTTATAAGCCGTGTCTAGTAGAGTCTTGTTTATGGGTGTGTCGTGCACCATACTTATAAGCAGGTGGCTATATGAAATTTAGGATTGTCACTCTTTCTTCTTATTTTAGATCGTGTGGTAGATCTCACATATAAGAATTCAAGTTTCAAAATTCTATTTTATTCATAATAAGACGATGCTTACATCCGAAAAGAAGGCTGGAAAGAGAAATAGTTGTGGAAGAGCTGAGTCAAAGGAATTTGATTTTTTTGTATGATGTGTACGATAAGTAAATATCAGGTCTTTAGCAGATCACGGGTGTACTGAAAGTTGTATGCTTCCTGATAAGAAGCCTTAAAGCAAGAATGCCTATCCATCTTTATGGTAAAGGACAATGAGAGATTAAGAAGATAAGTACATGTTTCAGCAAGTAAAAGGAGCAAGGTGAAAAATAGTACGACGTACCCAGTTAATGAAGGTTAACAACATTTATAATCGAGACATAGGAACATAAGATTTTTGAGTTATATTCAATAGTAATAAAGGTATATACAATTGGTCTCACCCCTTCCAGATATGCCCTATGGGGGTTAACAAAAGTCATATAAGAAAATATAATGGATGAGTTGATTGCGTCAGTTGACATTTCCGAAGGATATTACAAATGTGCTAATAGATCTCTTTATGAGACACCTAGATGGTGCACTCTAAAATAGTGCGGCCAAATATAAGTACTACAAAGACATGCACTACAAGCCTTGAAGGTATAAATATAACCTTAGTGTGGCTCGTGTCCCTAGTAAAACGAGAATGGTAAGAAACTTAAATAGCCACTGGATGGAGCAAAGGAAAGCTAAAAGCGAAAGAATGTCGTATTGAAGTTAAAAGGATATGCAAAAATATTAGTAGAGTAATGAGAAGAGAGATAAGGAAGCATTATGAATAATGTGTGATACATGGATGAAAACAGTAGAGTGTTACAGAACCTATAGTCAAATGAAGGAAGAGAAGAAAGGTGATAGGTCTTAAGACAGCAAAAGAGTATAGGCCATAAGGTAATATCCTTATTTCAAGAAATAAGTTCTTGATTCCAGCACGACTACCAGAGGGGAGAGTTAATCCCCAGAGTAACAGAAATCAGTATGGACTAGTAAATAAAATAAACTAAATATGAATTAGGGACTGAGTGATTTGGTAAAAGTCAGCATCATGAGAATTTTAGATCGCATTCCGGCAATAATAGGACGGAAAATAGAAAAAGGTTATGAGAAATTCAGAGAATGGTTATTCAGGAAGACGCTTCCCTAAAGCAAGTAATGTTAGCAAAGTTAATCTTAAGAGACTGTATGTGCCGACTACATTAAGTGTCACCCTTATGAGTAAGGGGATTTTTCATCCTTGGTAAAAAAGGAATGCTGCAAGACGAGTAAGGATCATTGATGTTGAGAAACGACACCAAAGATGAAGAGGTAAAACATCTATAGGTAGATCCTCGTGGCTTCAGCTCTTAGTACATCCCTAAAGGGGGAATATGGAGTGATGTGTCATTAAGTCAGAATTAAGTGGTTCTAGTGACTATGGAATGGTAAAGGAAGAATACGATAAATAAAATAGGAATGAGATGGAACTTATCCAAATCTTACCCATACGCTATGATTCAAGAATATTGTGCAAGCACGATGTAAAGGATAGAAAGTAAATATTCCTGCCCGAGCTGTTATTAATAAATAAGGAGCCAGTACGAGACGTAAGTTAAGACAAAGGAAATAACCCAAGAAAGATTATGTGGAATATTTATATGAGAATGGGCTAGCAGTTAATTAAGGAAGAACCTAGTTACGGCTAGACAGGAGGTTACAGACGAATCAATAGATCGTGCCAGATAAAAATAGTAAAACCCAATATAGTGAATTCAGCTGTGCAGTAATGTTATTGTAATACTTGAAATATATTCAAATAGGAGTTAGGGTAGTTAAAATTACCGTATGAATGTTACGGGAATAAAAAAGAGTGCCACTAGGGAGACAGTCCAAATATAAGTTCAGAAGAAACCCTACAAGCACAAGGGCATAGAGTTAAGAAACTACGGATAATTATAGGCAAGGAAGACATCAAAAGGTCCATAATAAGCTCACAACTTTACAGGAATCAAGGGTTCTCCCTAAATACTACAACAAAAGACTAGCTGAGGAGATAAGAAAGAAGGCTTCAACCTAAGCACAATAACCTAAAGAGGAAATGGTCGTGCAACAATAATCTCGCAACAACATTGTAAGCATTCCAAAGGAAAAGTGGCACATACCGTGGCTAATGAACAGGAAGTGAGAATTGAAAGTAATATTCGAGATCATATAAGTTGTATAAAAACTCTGGCAAGTGTGGGAACTAATATAAGCTAAGTATGGATGCAACAAGGGGCAGAAAGACCAGAAAAAATAATTTCACACGTTTAAATAAAGTTGAGATACAATGAAAGAAATTATTCGATCAATGATCCAGAGTTAGTAGGTTATAGATACACTCAAGATTTTGGAGCATTATCCAGACAACATGTTTGTTGATAATCATACAACCATAGAAGACACCGATATAAGTTAAAAGAAAGAATTGCGCCCAGGGCATATACAAAGGATTGAATTGTTAGAAGATTGTATCATGGATATTCCATAACGTCCATGAAAGGCTAAGGTAATAACTGATACCATGAGCCACAGATCGGAAGATAGCTTAAACTTACATAAAAGCTGATTGGAAGGAAGAGGAAACTAAAGAATTACATCACCTAAGTAAATCAGAAGTCTGATTATTGGACCTAGAATTTTTTTTATAGATTGTGCTGGAGAACCTGACAGAATCACTCTTAATATCAGATGCTCAAGAGAAATAATACAACAACCATAATCTATAATGGCTCTACAAGAAAGCCAGTTAGAAGAAGTACCAGCCTCATAAGAAGTCAGTACGAAGCTCCCACCGGATTGTGTATGTACAGAGGTGTGAGTATTATAATAGAGCTTCAAGTTATGGACGTGAATTACACCTAGGTGGAAGGGAGGTTATGAGGAGATAAAAGATATGATACGAGATTTTAAGTAAGTAAGGTAAAAGTGAACAACTTACGAGATACTAAAATGCAAAAAGTTGTGAATAGTCCATACTTCAGATAGAAGGCTATAAGCACAGAGATCCAATAACCGGGAATGATATTGGCATCATTGGCGGCATGACTTCCAGCCTATGGTTTCTAAGTACTGAGATATCTAGTTAAGAGAGTAGAGAAAAGTTAGAGATGATGTGATGTCTCGTTTGACGTTCCAGAATAACATAAAGAAATCTATGGTGCAAGCAAGTTGAAGGAAAGTTTATAAATAGATATATATAGGTCGCAAGCTTAAGTATGGTAAAGCGACAAAGTTTTAAGAAAACATGAGTAAGAATGAGGAAAGGCAAGTGAAAAGATGACGAGAATGGATAAGTCCTCACGATTAAGTCCATGAAAATAATAGAGATAATGGTTTCTCTAAGTTATTGAAAGTTCAGTATAGCCTGAATGAACTCAAAGGAATTTAAGATTAATAGCATTTAGAAAGAATGAAATGCTGACCTAGTAATAAAATGAGGGAATAATTGTGACAGATAAAAAAAGACGTTTGGGCCTTCGTTTGAATAATGATTTAAAATAAAAAATAGAAGAAGAGAAGGAGAAAAAAATTTCGCTGGCGGCACAAAATCAAGATACCCCCATAAGGTGAATCACATTGAGATACTATGAAATATGATTATGGAAATCACTTCAAATATTCCTCAATACAACTTAAGCCCTAGCGGTAATTTATTATGTAAGAAGTTTCAAGTCTTCAAGTAAAGGATTATAGATCAACATTGAGGCGAATCAACAATAGTCAGATATAAGTTACAAAGTATGACATGAGATTAGGCCATGATTCTTAAGATGAACGGTAATGAAGGAGCATTAAAGGACTGAGATTTATACCTAAAGGGTAGGCAGCAAAAGTAACTGGAAACTTGGTAAGCATACCTCAGTAAAGGTAGATTGAAGAAAAAATTATGGTATAATATAACCCATGTGAATGCAGTAAAGACTGGGTAACCAGATATATCAAATAAGATATTTCCATATTCGCAAGTTTTACAAAGTATCAAGCAAAGGACATCAATATACCTATAGAAGCCTAGAGAGGCATCCTATTAAGCCTTGTATATACAAAGTAATGCTTAAAGATAAAAGAAAAAAAGGAAGATGAATTGCATAAGTGCACCTACAAAGCCAGGGTCATACAGGCTGCATGATAGTAGGTAACAGAAGTTGCAAGAATAAGAAGATTTCGACCATAGATCATGATATGAGCAAAAAGACTAAAGGGGGGAATACCCTAGACTTTGGATTTATTCACAGAGCAACTGCTTAAATGGCAAGAAGAGTGTTAAATTATTCACAAGAGCTATAAGTTACGAAAATGATAAGAGCATCAGTCAACATTCAAGGACGAATGTTCCAAGGGGGGGGGGGTTTGATGTTACGCCCCGCAATATTACGTTGATATTACGTCTCGCAGTATTATATTACGACAATATTATGCTCTGCAGTAATATGTTACGATGGTGTTACGCTCTGCAGTAATATATTACGATGGTGTTACGTCCTGCAGTAAAATATTACGATGATGTTATGCCTTGCAGTATTACATTATGGTGATATCACGCTCCGCAGTATTAAGTTACGACAGTATTGCACCCAACAGTATTACATTACAGTGATGTCACATTTTGCAGTATTAAGTTACGACGATATTGCACCCTGTAGTATTGTGCGTTAAAATTTATTGTAAGGTAATTGACATCAGTCCAAGGAAAAGATTATTTGGAGATTATAAGGATTATGATATTTCACAAGTGATGAATAAATTCGTAAAGTTAAAAGGGGAAGCAAGCCAAAGAAAATGAATTTTTCGTCCAAGTTTGGTATATTGGGGTAAAATACGATACGAGCTAAAATACCCGATAATTATGAATTAGTACCATGCAAGGTACCATATGATCACGGTAGTATAATTATTTTAAAAAAATAAATAGAATTTAAAGTAATTTGTGGTAAGTGTTAAATTATGCGGGTAATTGATTAATTATCGAATAACGAAATATTTCCGATTAACTAATAAATGGATAAAAATTAATAAAATCACACTCCAAGACACGTGGTATCATGCCACAATCCAACATACGACTCATAGTCATAAATGTTTGCATAACTTGTAACGTGTAAAGGCAACAAAATGACTCATTAGAATGAGTCATTTTAAAAGCAAGACTTGATTAACTTAAGTAAAAGAGTCCTCTCTGATTCTTGGAAACATTTTCAAAGACACTTTGTCTTTAAGAACAAAAACATTCAAGAACAGAAGTGGAACCAAAATTTGTCCAAAAATTTCAAAACCAAGCGAAGTTCGTCCAATTTCAAGGAAATTCAGTATAAATTTCGCAGAATCAGATTTCGTTCTAGAATTTCGCAAAAACAGGCATATTAAGGTGCTCTTTTTTTTCTTTTGGTATGGTTCAAATTATACAGAATAAACGAGCAAATACACAGTTTTTATAAATTACTCTATTCATAGAAATAGTAAGGGTGTCTATATTCTTGATTCCATTTGAGAATTATTATTATCTTCTATTCATGGGTCTCAAAATAATATGCAATTGAAAAAGTTTATCTGAAAAGAATATCAAGATTATTATGTATTTTTCTTGCATTTCACTCATTTATACATGTGCATTGACCCATGACCAGAAGGCGTTATATACGCGTATATATGTAGATATATGTATATGGGATATGGTAAAAGGTTACGGCGTTATATATGCACCACCACCTAATCAGCTGGTATATAATGATGATGTTGCCCACAGAGGCTGAAATATGATTTAACGGCATTATATATGCATATATATGTATGTATATATATGTATATGGGATATGTGAAAGGTTATGGCGTTATATACGCACCACCACCTAATCAGCTGGCATACGAAGATGATTTTGCCCATAGTGGACGATATGATATGATGGGATATCCTTAGAGGCTGATGATGTTATAAAATATGTACCTATGCACGACATGACATTCATACGCACGATGCTAAAAGTAATTTATGATTTACAAAGTTATTCAGACTTAACACGTTGAGTCATGTACTCTATATTTCTTCCATGTTCTTATGTACTTATTTATGTGTCTTACATACTCGGTACATTATTCGTATTGACGTTCCTTTTGCCTAAGGACGTTGCGTTTCATGTCCGTAGGTCCCGATAGACAGGTTGAGAGCCCTCCAAGTAGGCTATCAGCTCCGCGGAAGATGTTGGTGCGCTCCATTTGCTTTGTAGTTGCTTGTTTGGTTAATATGATTTAGACGTGTATTGTTTGGTATGACGAGACTCTATACCGACCTTTATGATAGTTATATACTCTTAGAGTCTTGTAGACATATGGCGTATACGTGAAAGATTGTACGACCTTATCGGCCTATGTTTTGAGTTTATAAATAATGATGTTAGCCTATTAGGCCCGTATGTCATATGTATATGATCATGTAACAAAAAAGATACGTTACGTTAGTACTCGGTTGAGTAAGGTACCAGGTGCCCGTCGTGGCCCGTCGGTTTGGGTCGTGACAGTACAATCTAAAATTAAACCTCACAAAATGTGCATTCGGGTTTCCCACGGGAAAGTTGTTGGAATTCATTGTCAGCCGCCGAGGAACCGAGTTGGACCCGTCCAAAGTTAAGGCTATTCAAGAGTTACCACCACCAAAAAGCAAAAAAGACATGATGTGTTTCCTAGGACGCCTAAGCTATATCAACTGCTTCACAGCATAGTCCACAGTTATATGTGAATCCATCTTCAAAACTGTATACGATAAAATTGGAAGGTCTAATTTGCGGTCACCATGACGCTTCATAAGCACGTTTCCATAGGCCCGAGATTGTGGTCGGGATTAACACCCGAGGGTCATCGAAAACGACCTCGGACAGTGTGGATCGATAGTCATAGTAAGAAAGTGGGCAGTTCCCTAGGTACTTGACGGGACTTGTCAGGCTGGCATGCGCCCGTACCGAGGCATTAAATAGTTGTATCAATCTCATATCTTTGTAATAAATGCACTTGTACCATACTAGGATTTCCCTCATATATAAAGGGGATCCTTGTCATTTTGTAGACATCTGATACTCACTATTCAATACAAGAACATTCTCTCTGCTCTCTAACATACTCTCTTGATCTCATTACTTGCATTTATTTCTTATATTCATTATTTTATATTTATTGTTCTTCATTTATTGCTTATTATTGGCCATAAAGAGGCCTCATTGATTTTATCATAGCTGTTATTCATCCATTAACTACCCTAGGCTCGGACTCGAACCCGAGGTCTCGAAGTCCTGAATACGCGAGCTCGAGGCCCCGATTATCATCCATTCGATTTGGTTATCACCCTGTTTTCGAGCTCTTATCTAGTCTCCAAGTCTTTCACTTAGCATCTATTGTCTAAACAACTAGCATAAAAATAGATCACGTATTTTTAGAACCACAAAATCAAATCAAATCTAATTGTAATTACCATTTTCAAGGTAAACAGCTTGGCGCCCACCGTGGGGCAAAAAATAATAGTGATTATTTTCTTTCCAGTTTGTTACATAACACAAGTTATCTTTCACACTTTTTCTTGTCCAATATCTTTGTTTTGAGGTCAAAATATCTAACTCAGTAAACACACGTAAAAACAACAATCTTGAAGACGATGGAGAAAATGGTGTTGACGTCCCAGGTGCTGGTGTACCACTAAGAAACCCTGAGAATGCACCAGAACCGATTCCCATGGACATGATCTCATGCAACGCTCAACACGTCGAAATAAGCTACCAAACCAACATGAGCATCCACGAAGAAGATCAACAATAGGCTCAGAAAACCCTGGCTCAGGAAGAACAATGGGTTAGACTTCATGTCATCTTCTAAATTTTACAGGCACAACAATTGGCGATTTCTCAATTACAAATCCACCAAAAGACTCCCAACACGGTAGCTTGGAAAACGGCTTCCCTAACCAAGCTGGTACAGGAAAGATCGAGTAATAATAGGTCGGCAGCCGACCCCGCCCTCATAAAGATGCTCGAAGACCTCACAAAGATGATCGAGTCAGGAGAGAAAAAGATAGAAGCCAACGATAAGAAGGTAGATAATTCTAGGGTCGACTAAATTTCGAGCGCACCCCTGATCCTGAAGGGTGTAGATTCAAAAAAGTTTGTACAAAAGCCATTCCCGCATGAAGCTGCTCCAAAACCCATTCCAAAGAAGTTCAGAATGCCCGACCTTCCGAAGTACAATGGAACCTCGGACCCCAATAAGCACGTCACTGCTTACACTTGTGCGATGAAAGGCAACGACCTAAGGAACGATGAGAGATCGAGTTCGTCCTACTGAAAACTTTCTGAGAGACGCTTTCAAAAGGGGTGATGATGTGGTATACAACCTAGCCCTAAACTCAATAGATTCATTTGCCATGCTGGTAGATTCTTTCATAAAGGCACATGCTGGTGCCATCAAAGTAGCTACTAGAAAATATAACGTTTTCAAAATCAAGCAAAGGAAGAATGAGATGCTGCCAGAGTTTGTATCTCGCTTTCAAATGGAACAAATGGAACTACAACGGTCTCCAATGACTGGGCGGTGCAGGACTTCACTCAAGGTTTGAACAAGCTAAGCTCAGTAGCATTGAAGTAGCTAAAGTAGAACTTAGTCGAGTATCCCGCCGTGACTTGGTCGGACGTCCAAAATCGATACCAATTAAAGATCAGGGTCGAAGACGACCAACTAGGAGCCCCTTCGAGCTCGGTATATCCTAACAGGCTTCTAGCAAAGGAGTTAAAGCCGAATAAAGAGAGATATCAACCATACACTGAGATAGAAGAAACGCCCCAAGGCACAACATACCCCACAATAACCGGAGGACAAACCGAGGCCAGAATCCTTGAGAACTTGTTAGCAGAGCCGGATTCGACAGCACAGAGGGCTGACGGAAGCGCCTTGCATGTCGGAATACAACTTTAGCGTCGACGTTTCAGACAGTGTATTCGCCATAAGTAAAATCAAAGACACCAGGTGGTCAAGGCATGTACAATCTGACCCTTCGCAAAGAAACCATAACTTAGTGTGCAAATTTTAAAACACACACGGTCACAGGATCGAGGATTGCCAAAAACTCTGGGAAGAAGTAGCCCAACTAATCAGCAAGAGTCACCTCCGATAATTCCTTAGCGACCGGGCCAAAAATCATTTCTGGGAAAGAGAGGCGGCCAAGAAGAACAAAACAAATGAGCCACAACATGTCATCCACATGATCTTTGGAGGCATCGATGCTCCACAAAAACCCATGATCAGAAAAACAAAAATATCCATCACCAGAGAAAAGAGAACTCGAGGTTACATACCCGAGGACGCAGTCACATTCAACGACGAGGACATCGATACCTTGTCTCAGCCTCACAATGACGCACTGGTAATATCTTTCCTTGTAAATACATTTCAAATTAAACGTGTACTTGTGGATCTAGGTAGCTCGGCCAATATTATCAGTTCGAGGGTGGTAGAGCAGCTTGGACTGCTCGACCAAATTGTACCCGCCTTTCAAGTCCTCAATGGGTTCAACATGGCAAGCGAAACAACGAAAAGAGAAATCACCCTCCCAGTTAAGGTGGCTGACATAACTCAAAATGCCAAATTCCATGTCATTGAAGGAGACATGAGATACAACGCCTTGTTCGGGAGGTCGTTGATACACTGCATGAGAGCAGTACCATCCAACCTCCATCAAATGATGAAATTCCTAACAACGGATGGGATAAAAACCGTCTACGGGGAACAACATGCAACAAAAAAGATATTCGAAGTGCATGATGTGGTACCAATACCAATACCTCCATCACCGAGGGAGCCAAAGGATAAAAAAACAATAAAATAGAGATAAAAACTACATTCTAGGCTAAGCCCGACCGAACGAAGCAAAGGACCATACCGTGTCTTCATAGCAAGCGACTGAAACAAATTAGGGCTCGAAACACTGCCAGCACTAAGGTATGATCGTCTCCTTTTTTAGCTACATTTTCTACTAACCTGAGTACATGTATCCGATCGAAATGACTGAAGCACTTCCCAACTCGAAGGCCTTAGGTTCCAAAAGCATACATTGCACTCTTTTCCTTTGATCGGGTTTTTTTCCTAAGAAGGTAACGAGGCAACATCCATATGCTACCTAGGGAAGACTCAACAAGTATTCAAGGATTCCTTTTCAATCAACCTCGAATACTGGGGGGCATCCCCCCGAAAGATTACCTCCTCGGATAAGCCAAGATGTGCTGAACTGGGTCTCGATAGAAAAATAATATACCCGACCAAACGGTCAAACGAACTGCATCCGTATAGAATAACCGATCCCTTAACAACATAAGCATGTATACTTATACCAAGTAATCAAAGAATACTTTCCAAAGCATTTGCGTTTCAAAGAAGCTCGGTATTTTTGCAAAAATGGCTCCAGAGCAAAAAAATATCCTGGACACTCGAGGACTATCGTCAACAATTTGTAGCCATATGACCTCCGAGTCTAAGTTTCAAACTCGCAAGCTTTCGATGAGGCATCATCAAGTTCACAAAATGGCTACAAAGCCAAAAAATGCCCCCAACACTCGAGGACTAGTGTCAACAATTCGAAGTCGTATGGCCTCTATGTTGGAGCTTCAAACTCGTAAGCCCTCAATAAGGCAACATCAAGTTTGCATAAACGGCCCCAAAAGACGAAAACATTCCGAACACTCGAGGACTAGCATCGAAAACTCAAAAGCCACATGACCTCTAGGTTGAAAACTCTAAATTCGTAAGCCCTCAATGAGGCAATACCAAGTTTACAAGAAATGGTTCCCGAGCCAGGAAATGTTCGATGACTCGGGGATTGCCTCCAATAGTTATCCCCCTTGACTTATCAAAAAATTGAGACTATAAGACCCCAAGTGGGCAGCCTCGATCTCGTAAGACCTATATAAGGCAACAACAATATTTGTAAGACCTCAAGCAAGTCATGAACCACACTTGTACCAAGTGACAATATTTGTAAGACCTCAAGCAAGGCATAAACCACACTTGTACCAAGTGACAAAAACTGTAAGACCTCAAGCAAGGCATAAACTAAACTTATACCAAGTAACTTAAACTGTAAGACCTCAAAGGCATGAAAAATTTGTAAGACTTTACAAAAGGCATTAACTCGATCTTAAAGTTAAGGCTATATATTGAACTTGCAAGACTCCTAAAAAGGCATACCCTCGATATAGATGCCAAAACTACTTCACTCGGGAATTGAAAGGCTCCGACCAAACACAATGACTACAGTTACAAGGTTGTACTAGCCAAACTAACGCGACACGGGGATGCCCGACCGTCGCTATAAAATCACAAGCATTCAATTATTTTGAAAGTACTTCAAAAAGAACTGGTTAAATAGGCTACCCTCGACATAGGCAAAAGAGCTTAGAGATACTCAGCACCGAGCCAAAACCTCCCGAGGTGCTCGATCATCGCCACATAACGACTCGTAATTGAGGTTCTACTGAACCGTCGAAGAGCTAGTCAAAACACAAATCTAAAAAATTCCTTAACGAGGGAAAAATAAAGCCTATATTAGAGGTCAAATCAACCCAATACGTAAGAACCACTATCGCCAGCCCATGTAAAAGGTCGTACCGACTAAAACGTAAGAGCCACTACCACCAACTCATGTAAAAGGTCTTACTGACACAATGCGTAAGATCCACTATCGCTAGCCCATATAGAAGGTCATATCGACTTAAAGTGTATGAGCCACTGTCACCAGCCCAAACTAGAGGTCGTACCGACCCAATGCGTAAGAGCCTAAGGGCCAGCTTTAAATTCAAAAACTTAAAGGTCAAATGAGCTCGAGTTGAAACCCAACTTGGAGACTGAACTCGAAATAGTTAACTAAATATGACTAAGAGCAAAAGCATAAGAGCTCAAACGCCGGCTTATACTGAAAGGTCAAACTGACCGAGCGCGTAAGAGCCTACGGGACAGCCTAATGACCCCCAGGGCCATTTTATGAATCTGAGGATTTCCTTTTAACTAAAAGACTAGTTCATCTGGCTAATAACTAACAAATGTCAAAGCACAAGGAATTACATGAATAATGAAGTCTCAAGACTTCTTTTTATACACATATGTGAAAGAATACAAGCTCCATTTACAATGTACTTTGAAAGTACTATATACAAAATCAGAAAAGGAAAGACCTAATCTAAGTCCCTCTTAAGGACTACAAACCACCCGTCTCTTTCTTGCTATCTTCGGCATCAGATAGAAGGAACTTATCATCATATTCGTCCGTCTTTTCCTACTCTATCTCTTTCGAGAGATCAAAGCCCCTAGCATGGATCTCCTTTTTCGTACAAAGAAGTCTAAGGGATTTCTCCCCATCCAAAGCTTTCTGCAGCATGGCCTTATGATGAAGCAGCTCAGATTTAAGCTTGTCAAAGGCCTGTAAAAGAAAGCTCAATAAGAAAAGGTAGACGTGAAACTAAAATAGGCTTATACCGGCTGCCAAAGCTTACCATGAAGCTAAGCTACTGAGCGTCACCAAAAGTCGAGCATACATCCGATGGCTTAGTTCCCCCCGAAGTACCTTCGGTAGTAAAAGAAGGAGGCAGCGGATGACCCTTGTCCCTCAAAGTACCTTCGACGGGAATAGGAAACGGTGGCAAGGTTGGAACTATTTTTTCAAGAATAAATCCCTTAGAGGCCGGAAGCTCGGCCGACTCGTCTTTTCTGAACCTCATAAAAGGACTCGTCTTGCTGCGAGCATCCTCGCACCTCGAAGGCTCCTTCTGTTTATTATCAATCCTCGACCCCGAGGTCGGCAATCTCTCCTCCTCTCCCAAGGGACACGACCTCATCTCAGAAAATTCTCCAACACCTGCGTTGGCAGAGTCAGTGCGTTGTAACGAAAGTACCTTTCTGAGAAAACAAGCCACTATACACCTACCATGGTGTTTTACCTCCCATTTTCCCTTATACAGGTCATACCATTTGCAATTGTCATAAGTCAAGCAAACCACCAGCTTACAAAACCATTCTGCCAGATCAGGAACCTCGTTCGACAGCCAAGGGACTGCTATAGAAAGAAAAAATAAGAACACCTTCATGGAGCTCGCCTCCACTATGTACAGAAACAGTAAAAGCACAAGTGTACCACTTATGTATGAAATTCCATTTCTCAGGAAATGGCATAAACTCTCCAGGGATAATATCAACTTTCCATGCTCTAATAAATTGACTCATCCACCCCCGATCCTCATCCTCTTCATCCTTAACAGCGAGGAGCCGGGTACCGTAGAGTAATCAAGCTCCGGTAGTGCAAAGGCTGATATAACCTGACGAGATGACTAAGGGTAAATTCAAGCCCACCCTTGTCCGCAAAGTACCTTATCAGCAACACTATCTTCCAAAGGGATGGGTGAGCCTGCGCCAAGGTAACTTGGTACCTTCTGCAAAATTTGAGCACGACCCTGTTGAGATGGCCTAATGTTTAGAGGAATGTATACACGCTCAAGAATCCCTCGACATGAGCCATGATGCTATCCTTTGGGAAAAGTGCCTGCAACACCACCTCTCTTCCCCATCCACAGTCTTCTCTGACTGCCTCAAGATACTCCTCCCTTATTGAGGAGATAAACCTCAATGCATGATCCCCGTGTCCCAGGACATTGGGAGGTTGTACTAATGAAAAGTCCCTCTTCCAGACAAAGCACCTTGATGCTAGCTCGCCAGACAGCGGCGGTGTACCATCGATCGAGCATAAAACTAAGAAAGAACCTTCCTCTTCTTGACAAGCGGATGCAGGCACAACAACCATGGTTATGGTAAAGCAAGGAAATGGGAAGCGAGAAGACACAGGCGAAAGCTATGAGTTGAAGGAAACTTGGTGCATAAAGGAAAAACCCTATAAAAAATAGCCAGCTAATACAGCAGTGGTTTCAAAAGAAGAGAAGGCAAGTACATATATAGAACAGGCAGTGACTGTTCCCCTGCCCTAAGAACCAATAAAATCTAACCATTTCAATATCATTTTCTTAGGAAATGCATTGGTGGGGGCCACCTCGATCATTTTATGGTCATATAACTCAAGTAATACCGTCACACCAGCACCCGAGAGTCATTTGACCCAGAGGGCTTTCGACCCTTGCAGGGTATTGACCCTGTAAAAATGCTTGGCCCTATTGTGAGATGGTACCCGCTCTCAAAGGCCTCAATTGATCCGAGCATATGTTCCGAAAAACCAACAATCAGAATTTAAAGACAAAAGCAATATAGCATTCAAAAATTGGAAGCGGAAAGAAAAAAACATTGTATTCCCACCAAATACATGTACAAACGGGGGAGAACTCACAAAGTCTTTCCCTAAGAAACCCTAGCACAAAAATGGAAAGTGATAACCTAAATTTACTCTTCAAGGTCGGATTCACCACCGGAAGCCTCGTCCAAAGCATCCGAATAGGCAGTTTCTTCCTCCATGGTTCGTTCCTCCTCGATCTCTACTAAGAAATCAACGCCTTTTCCACTCGCTTCTTTAAAGGCCTATTTCCGTACTTGCACATGAGCACGAGCAATAGCTCAAGTCAGCTTCTGCTCGACCCTTGCTAGTATGTCTCGAGCCTTTTCATTTGCAGTAGCAGCGTCTTTCCTGTACGAGGATGCCTTTTCCTCTACCACAGACCTGGCCGACGGTAGCGTAGCATTCTCTTCCTTAGCACTCTTCAAGAGGTTCCGAGACGATGACATCTCCTTCTCCTTGATAGCTATCTCCTCCTGAAGACGTCCCACGAGAGCGTTCCTTTGCCCAACCTACAAAAGGTGAAACAAACAGGTAAGTATCAGGTTAAAATAAGAGGAAGGTTCGCAAAATACAGTACTACCTGCTCAGCAAGTTTTTCTTTGTCTCAGCTCACTTCTTCCAACCTTGCTCAGAGCATACTCAACTCCTATTCCTTTCGGGCGAAAAGGGCCTCCAACTCCTTTAAACTCGAGGCAAGACCCTCAACCTCCTTCCTATGCTCATCTAGCAGTTTAGAGATAGCGTGTTCGTACATTCTCTTGGCTTACAACAAAATAGAAGAGTAAAAAAAATAGAGAGGAATACTTAGATAACTAAAGGTATACGTAGAAAGGTTATCACCTACCGATGGAGCCTCCCCGCCTCCTCGGTAACATTGGGAGTGTCGAGATCAATGTCTTCACCAATGCCATTGAGGAAGTTGTCAAGATCACCTTCTCCCTCGAGGGGGCCCCCACGTTGGTAACCTTTGGGTCCTGCACATCCCTAAGCTCTCCGGATGAGAATCGAGGACCCAAATTAAGGCCCTACAGAATATCGAAAAACCTGAAGGACAAGTCCTATCCCCGAAAAGCTCCAGGCTCAGGCCCTTTGGAGCCAACAACAGCAAGTTCCTTGGCAGGGACTGTGCCATGTCTGGTCGAGGATTCAAGGGCCCTATTCGAGCCTTCCTCGAGATCCTTCGAAGCATGAGCTCGAGGAAAATCAGCCATTCCCGACTTGTTGACCCTCGGCACAGACACTTGGGGGGTATCCGTGCCCAACATCTTCCTTTGTACCAATGGGATATTGTCATTATCATCATCATCCTCACCATCAGAACTTGCTCTGGAAGCTAAAGATGAGACCTCGACCCCATCTCGAGGCTTGCGAGACTTGGCCTTCTTTGATACAAGGTACTCGGCATCCATCCCCTTTTTCCTCTTTTTTCCCTTATTGGGCTTAGAAGACTCTCCCTCACTGATGGGAGGTGGTCTCATCTTCACTCCATCACTAAGCCTGCGCAAGCGTAGTAATCAAAATTTATCAAGACGGAGAATATGGGGAAGAAATATGAAAACATGATAGAGGCAGTGAGAAGGGGCTTACCATGATTTTGGCCACCCACCGCGTTTTAACCAACTCAGGCTAGGAATGCTCGAGATAGGGAATGAGGCATCTAATACCCTAATCCATCCCAACAGGTCTGGAATAGATTTGGGGTACCAAGGGGCAGCTTCATGAACAAAGGGAAAGTTAGTTTTTTGAGAATAAAGTAAGCACACAATAAAGCATACTCAAAGAAGAAGCACTTACGCTTCGTGTTCCACTCCTCCAGGAACGACATCCATTCAGCACGAATAATGTCCGAGGTCCTTACTCAAACAAATTGGATCATCCACCCTTGATCCTTGTGCTCGTCGATACTCATCAAAAAAGGTTTCAAAGATCGAGGGTGAAGCTTGATCAGGCCTCGAAAAAGATGGGGGCTGTACAACCTGATTAGATCATCAAGGGTAAAAGTCGCATCCTTGACTTTTCTGGAAAAGTAGCGAAGCATGTTAACTATCCTCCAGAAAGAGGGATAAATTTGGCCACGCATCACCCGATATTTACAATAAAAGTCAAGAATGACCGGGTCCATAGCTGGAGAAAAAGGGTTCGAGGGGTCGACAAGGCCCAAGGTGAATGGGTATGTGTATACATAAAGAAAATCGGCCTTATGGTATGTTATGCTCTCGTTAGGGCTAGGGATCTTGATCACGCTCAACTGAGTCTCACAAAAGATTATGCGGGCGTTGCAAATATAATCTGAGTATTATAGCCCAGAGTCGAACCACAGAGAATTAACCCACCAATTACCACTGGCAATTTACTCAATTCCCGTAACCTGTTTCCTCCAACTTTTGGTTTCACAGTGATTGATTATCTAACAACTACGACTAAAAAGGAATATGGACTGAAAAATAACTATGATTACTGTGTAAACAATATTAAGATGGTCTAAGGTATTGATTTCTCCCGTTGGTTCTTTCCTTGGTTGTATATTT
>MU784449.1:0-52449 GCA_026770625.1 Nicotiana glauca
TCATATATATCATCAAAACAACATAAAAATTTGATTATTTAGGGCGTGATTATAGTCAAATTCACCTATTATCAAGCAATTTTGGAGAAATCTTTTATGAATCGCTTGTAGAACCCGGCGTGCCCAAGGAAACTTCTCACCGCCTTGACTGAAGTGGGTGGTGGTAGATTTTCAATCACGTCAACCTTAGCATGGTCGAACTCAATTCATTTACTGGACACTCGATGCCCCAGGACTATACCTTCCTGTACTATAAAATGGCGCTTCTCCCAGTTCAGCACTAAATTTGTCTCCACACATCTTTTGAGCACTCTTCTTAAGTTGTGAAGACAGTCTTCGAATGAATCCCCTACCATGGAAAAATCATTCATAAAGACCTCTATAATATCCTCCACCATGTCAGTGAAAATGACTAACATGCACCGTTGAAATGTCATTGATGCATTGCAAAGACCAAAAGGCATTCTCCGAAAGGCAAAGACGCCATACAGATAAGTGAAGGATGTTTTCTCTCTATCTTCGGGGGCTATTGGTATCTGATTGTACCCCGAATATCCATCCAAGAAACAAAAGTGTGATCGCCCGGCCAGCCTGTCCAACATTTGGTCAATGAAAGGCAAGGGGAAGTGGTCCTTCCAGATGGATGTGTTCAATTTACTATAATCCATGCAAATCCGCCATCTCGTGACTGTACGAGTTGAGATCAACTCATTATTCTCATTTTGCGCAACAGTCATTCCCCCCTTTTTCGGCACACATTGGACAGGGCTGACCCAATTGCTATCAGAGATGGGGAAGATGATTCCCGCATCTAACCATTTGATCACTTCCTTCTTTACTACCTCTTTCATGTTCGGGTTCAGCCTTCGTTGATGTTCTCTGGAAGGTTTGTGCCCCTCTTCCAAGAGAATCTTATGCATATAGAAGGCTGGGCTAATACCCTTTATGTTTGCCATGGTCCAGCCAATGGCAGTCTTACTTTCCTGTTGTACCGGTAAGAGCTGTTCTACTTGCACATCTAGCAAACCGAATGATATAATAACAAGCAAAGTAGAATCAGGGCCTAAGAAAACGTACCTGAGGTGATCTGGTAGTGGCTTCAGCTCCAGATTGGGTGGTTCCTCTATTGATTGCTTTGCTGGAGGTGCAACCCTTTTTTCTAACTCAAGGGACTCGAACTGAGGTTCCCTTGTCCAGAATCCTTGGCCTTCAAGTGCCATGACCCACTCAGCTAACCCTTCACCATCCATCTCTTCTAAATTTGTTAGACATGCCTCTAATGGATCTTTAACAGTCAGAGTTACATCATCTTTTTGCAGGATCACATCTACTGCCTCCACTAGAGAGCAATTAGCATATTCACTGGGTCTCCTCATAGATTGCTGAACATTGAATATGACTTCTTCATCGTTCAGTCTCATTTTTAACTCCCCAGTCTCACAATCGATCAGTGCTCTCCCAGTGGCCAAGAATAGTCTACCTAAAATGAGATGTATCTCCTCATCTACCTGACAATCCAGAATAACAAAGTCTGCAGGGAACACGAACTTCCCCACTTGCACCAACATATCATCAAGAATACCAGTTGGCCTTTTTACCGTGCGGTCAGCCAACTGTAGCAGCATTGAAGTCGGTCTAGCTCTGCTAATGCCCAATTTGGTATATACAGCCAGAGGCATCAAATTTATGCTGGCTCCCGAATCACATAATGCCTTTGCAAAGGCATAACTCCCGATTGTGCATGGAATAGTAAAGTTACCTGGATCAGATATTTTTTGAGCAATCGGTCTTGTCACTATTGCGCTATAGGTCTGTGTCAGAGTCATAGTAGAAAGGTCCTAAAAATCAAACTTCCGTGACATTAGGTCCTTCATCATCTTTGCATAATCGTACATCTCCCTCAAGGCTTCCATCAAAGGAATATTCAACTGAATTTGACGCAGCATCTCCATGACTTTCTTGTATTAAACTTCCTTCTTTTGTTTTACTAGTCTCTGAGGGAAGGGTGCAGGTATCACCCTTTGTGCACTGCTTGCTGGCTTCTCTCCGTTGGTGTTTTGTGGCACAAGAGGTGCCACCTGTTCTATAGCTTGCTCATTCATCTTATTCTTACCTTTTCATCATGACTTTGTTCAACCACCACTTCAGTAAGTTCTATTGTTTCATCTACCTCTAATGGAACTGGAGTGGCTGGCGTACTCTCCTTGTTGGCTTGTATAATTTCCTGCTCTCTGTCTAAATCTCTCCCATTCCTGAGACTTACTGCCATCAGCTGATTCGAGTTTTACTCCTTGGGGTTGATGTTTGTGTCTGTAGGAAAGGTTCCCTGAGGGCGGTTGTTTAAAGCCATGGATAGCTATCCCTGCTGCGTTTCAATGTTCTTTATAGCTGAATCGTGTACTGCCAACTTTACCTGCATTTTATCATTTGTCCTAATAAGTTGCTGAAGCATACCCCTGATTTCCACCATGTTGTTATCTTGCTGCCGAGGAGGTGGTCGATATGTTAATTGTTGCTGATTTTGCTGTGGATAGCCCTGTTGTTTCTAATATGTTACTGGCACCATTTAGACTTGAAGAGGCATACCACCAGGCTATTGCATGTTTGGTTTGTATTGCTAATTTTGTGCCGGTCTCCACTTCTGTCCTCCTTGTCTCTGAACCCAAAGTTGTTTACATAATTCATATCTTCTCTTGCTCCTTGATTTTCACCTTCTTCACTCCATGCACACACATAAGACTGATTAATACGAGGTTTACACAGTCCTCCATTTGTTGTGTCAACAATGTGCACTTATTTTGTACCCATCTCATCGATCTTCTTTGTCAAAATGCTCATCTGAGTCATAAGTGTGGTCATGTTTTCTGCATGCAAATTATTTAGGTCAAGAGGAACTGAGTGTACTATGGGTGCCAGTGTTGTAACTCTAGTCATTCACCCCGAATTATGTGACATCTTGTCAAGAAGGACTTTGCACTCGATGAATGTCTTACTAAAAAATGCACCTCCACCTGAAGCATCCACGTTTGCTTTTAGATTGTCAACTAGCCCCATGTAGAACCTCTGGCCGAGCATCTGATCTGGAATGCCATGGTGAGGACACTTCACTAGCATCCTTTTAAATCTTTCCGAAGTTTCTTGTAAGGTCTCAGTCAGCTGCTGCTTGTACTGCAATATTTCATTAATCTGTCTTGCAGTTTTGTTGGGCGGGTAGAACTTATTCAGGAACTGCTTGACTAATTCCTCCCAGATGACAATGGAATTGATAGGGAGCGAATTTAGCCAAGTCTGAGCTTCCCCGGTCACAGAGAACGGGAACAGTAACAGTTTGATAGCTTCTGGGGTCATATTTGGCTGCCTTTGGGTCACACAAATTGATGGAAAATTTTTCAAGTGTTGCTGAGGGTCTTCAATGTGTGATCCGGAGAACAATCCTTTATTCTGCAGAAGATGCAACATATTATTGGTTATCTGGAAGGTCTCCGCTTGAATTATGGGCACAACTATGGCAGTAGCCAGGTTATTAGTTGTGGGATGTGCCCAATCACAAAGTGCAGCTTCGGGCACAAGAGGTGCCACTACTCTGACGTTAGGGTTCGCTGGCGGATCCCCGAGGTTTCCGATGACGTTTTCTGTGTCACCCATGCCAAATTCAAGTTGGTGTGGTTGTTGTGATTGTTGGATTCTCTTGTTGACACGGTTCAATGCCCTGAATATTTTCTCAGGGTCTGAGAGTCCTTATAGCAGTTCTCCAATCCTCGAAGAATTTCTAGGCATATACCTGAATTCCATAAGAGTTCAAACGTGAGAATTTCAATGAAAAGATTGGGTATAGAGAAAATTGACTACACTAAGAATTTTTATACTTCTTTCAATTGTAATTGATAACACCGTTAAGTCCCCGGCAACGATGCCAAAATTTGATATCGCCCAACTATGCCTTATAAAAAGACACGCGGACGTTGCAAATATAATCTGAGTATTTATGCCTAGAGTCGAACCCACAGGGAATTAACCTATCAATTACGTTTGTTGGACTTACTAAATTCTATAGAATCAACTTCCCCAAACGTTGTAAAAAACAGTTGATAGTAATACTATCAACTAAAACTGAAAGTAAATAAACAACTGAAAATTAACTATGCTTGATTTGTAAACAATTGGAATAAGGACTAAGGTAATGATTTTTCCCGTTGTTGATTTTCTTAGTTGTATGTTTCTTATATCTTTGACTTAGTTGCCTCTATCAATCATGAACTCTCCATCTATCATAAATCTATCTCAAGCAATTATGATAATTTACTAGACACATTCTCTCAAGCTACGCTAGCTAGATTCGCATTACAGTTCACGTAGATCGCACCTGAGGTATCGTTATCTCTAATTCAACATTTAAACCCTCGGTTATGACTCTCACCTATACTCCGGGAGTGATGTTATTCAAACAACTACCTAAATATGCACTCTCTCTCAAGCAGATACATAATAAATAGGAACGGCTAATTGAGGATCCTTTCAATTAACCAAAATCAAAACGTAGTTGAACAAATAGAGATTAACATCCAACGCAAAACTATATTAATATAAAAACCAATCCATCCCCAATGGGCTTCACCAAAACCTTAGATTAAAAGATTTAGCTACTCATAACAATGATGAAAACTACAAACGAATTCATAGTCATTGATAGAAGAACAAATTAGGGAGATAAGAATTATTTTTCAAGTTGTCTCGTTGCCTCTCTTGCCTTTTTCTCAAATCTCGAACCCCCGTTTCTACTGGACACCTTAAACCTTTTATAGTTTGTGTGGTTTTTGCTTGGACTTCCGAATTTGCCCTTTCAAAACACTTTTCCCGCATCTGGACTAGCGCGGGCGCGTTAAGGCCGCATTACTGCCCGCGCTAGTGGGGTTTCCCATTGCCAACCGAGCTTCATTCCTTTATTTCGTCCATTAATTCCAATTTTTGCCCGGATCACCATCATAAGTCTTCATTTGAGTAGTGCACTCCTGTGAAATACAAAAGTCACCATTAGAGTCAATTTTTGCATTATTTACACACTTAAAATAATAAAGCATTCTTAAGTTAGGGCCCGAACGTAAGCCAAACTATACAATTTAGCCTAGTATCAAAATACATCCCAAATTGTCTACGGGGGACCAGATAGTGTCACCCTGCAGGAGACCAACTGAATAATCACCACTGTCCGGATAAAGATGATATTCAAATAACCAGATTCTAGAATATTTGGGATTTTACATTAACTCTTTGGTAGTTATAAATCCACCGGGCATAACATACGAAATGAGCAAATAATGCTCATAACAGACATGTGTGATCTTAGGGGACGATTATATTAGGTTTACACAATAAATGCTCCCCTTCCCTAACAATTGTTCTGATTTTGCTCCATATTCTACACAGTTAGCGCACTATTGCTATGCATAAATTACTTATTCTTCAACACTGTTCAACAAATTCCTTTCCGTCAAGGATCATCAAAAAGAATTCTCTCTTCTCGACTTTCACTTATTCTTGTTAATGTGCTTATATCATTTACATGTTTATTTTATATACAATTCTATCTTTTCTAGACATACGACTCACATAATCGGTTTCATATAGCTTGAGGCCCTAATATAATAAATTTACTTGATTATCAAAAATTTAAATTTTTAGTTAAATAATTTGGTGCCCACCGTTGGGTCCAAGCAATTGTCTAATCGTTTCAAAACGTAATTGATCTTTCTACAACTTCTTTAATTTTCCTTTGTTTCTCACTTATTGGTTGTTATTAGAAGGAATACAAATTCTAGAATCAATGACCAACCAAATGATATCTCTCAACAAGTTGACCAAAGCTTACTAACAGGAGGAATTCTGGATGACCAGTGCCGGAGTTCACCACGCTCATCTAGGGAGAATTCCCCGGAGTGGTCTCCTAGCAGGGACGGAGAGCAATCTAAATTAGAAAAGACAATAAAGAGTTCTATAGCCTATAGCATGCGTGGAACAGTCAGATTGGAAAACGTTCACGGCTTTAGCTAGTAGTGTAAATGCCGGAACACCATTAACTCCCCATCGAGAATAAAACTAATTGTTGGTGCTCCAAATTTTGTGCCCAGAAACTCTCGTACATGTGGATTACCTGGTGATTCAGGGACTGGATATTTAGGTAACCCTACTTCGGGAATGCAAAATTCTATATTAACTTTGCAGGAAAATTTGTTGAAATAGAACAAGAAATAGAATGAATGTATTGAAAAAATTTCAGGAGTTCCTGATATTACACATGACCATGCGATCTGCTTGTCGATAATAGACTCCCCCACTTGGCTCGAAGCCACAAAACACATCATCTACTAATCTACCATACTATTTCTTCATAATTGCCATAATCTCACACTGCCATCCAACTAAATCTCCTCGTAGGCTCATGCTGCACTACTCATCATGCCTTCCAAATCATCTGCCAAGTGCATATTCATCCTTGCGACAGTCGTACGAACCTCCTCAAGTAACCCGAACTCTAATCATAGCACGTAAATCCCACTAGATAGAAGGAATACTCTTCACAGAAACCTTATAAGGATCTGTTGGACTTTAAAGCATTGGGCTTTAAAGACTTTAAGCATTGGGCTTTAAAGTCTAAGAGTGTGAATTGGGAAATAAAACGGAGGAAAATAAAAATTTGAATCAAGTGAACTTTTGTCTTAAACTTTGTCCCTCATTGGTGAGGAACAACTATATTTGTGTGTATATATATAGGATCACTTCTTAGAGCTCTTAAAAGGAGTTGTAGAGAATGAACCCTCGCGCCGTCGTCGTCAAGAAAAATTATAGAACTTCCTTCCTTCCGAATACTGTATTCTACTTTGCAGTCTCTCTCTCTCTCTCTCTCTCTCTCTCTCAAATTCGTAAGTGTGATTTTGCTCCGTTCATTGAGTTCGTTGGTATCCTACAGTTTGTATTGCCACTGTTGCAGGAAGGTTTATTTCGTTTCATCGTGGAAGGATTTAATCCATTACCTTGGCAACGTGTGAGGGGGTTAAAATTCCTTAAGGACGCACAAGCAAATTGTGGACTCGGAATATTTCTTATAGTTTACTATTTTTCCAGTTTATCTACTAACAGTCTTTCTAATTTTGTGTTTTAACACAGTAGCGACAACAAGCTTAAGGAATTTTATCTAACGTTTCTGTGTTGAAATATATATTAAACTGTTATCTATATTTTGTATACTGGTTTGGAGACTAAAGCCTTCATGCTTTCTGCTCCAATAATTGTTCTGTCCGGTTTAAAGTATATCAAAACTTTACCGGAATAATAAACGTATAGGTTTGAAGTATATAAAAACTTCACCATTGTTACGTATGTATGTTTGGTTTGGTATTCAGTTTGAAGATATCAAAACTTCACTGATTTAACAAAGTTCTATTTTGTTTCCAACTGTGACGGCCTGACCGGTCGTCTTAAGAATTAACGCTGCGATCCCCTATTAACTATTTCCCCTAAGTTCAATTCTACTATTTTAGTTTGCCGGGACGTTCGGTGTTGGGTTTCGGAAAATTTTGGGATACTTAGTCCCTAAATGAGAGCTTAAGTGTTGTAAAATATTCCGTAGTCAGAACAGTGTGAAGACAACCTCAGAATGGAAATACGATGGTTCTATTAGCTCCGTTAGGTGAATTCGGGGTTGGGAGCATGTTCGGAATGTATTTTGGAAGTCCGTAGCTCATTTACTCTTGAAATGCCGAAGTATGAATTTTTTAAGTTTTCGGTCCGATAGTGAGTTTTTTATCCGAGGGTCAGATTAGAATTTCGGAAGTTGCAGTAGCTCCATCATGTCATTTGGGATGTGTGTGCAAAATTTCAGGTCATTCGGACGTGTTTTGGTTAGGTTTTTGATCGAAATCGTGTTTTGATGAAATTTGTAGTTCTTAGGTTCAAATCCTTGTTTAATTCGAGTTTCCGGCGTTGTTTTAGGTGGTTTAAGGATTGGTACAAGTTTGAATGGTGTTATGGGATATGTCCGTAGGTTTGGTTGAGGTCCTGGGGGCCTCGGGTGTGTTTCGGATGCTCAACGGAGCATTTTGGAGTTTGAAAATATTGCAGAAATCATCCAGATGTTGCAGGTCCCAGATCCTTCTTCGCGTTCGCGGACCTCCAATCGCGTTCGCCTAGCTTTATTTTTCTTCTTGTTCGCGTTCATGGCCCCTTTCACCCGTTCGCATAGTGTAATCCTGGAGGGGGCCAATTCCTTATACTCGTTCGCATACCCTCCCCCGCGTTCGCGTAGCCTCAGCACATTTCCCGTCGCGTTCGCATAGGCTGCTTCGCGTTCGCATAGAGCAACTCCTGGACCTTACATTTTTTCCTTCATTGTGTTCGCACATAGGTGTCGCGTTCGCGCAGTTTCATGTCCCAGGCCTTCGCGTTCGCATTCCACCCATCGTGATCGCGAAGGGTAAATTTGGCATCTTCAATTTTTCTTCTTCGCGAACACGAGCTCACCTCCGCGTTCACGATGCATTAAAGTTCTAGACAATATTTAGTATTTCAAAAACGAGGGTTAGCCATTTTTATCAAAATATAAGCTTGGGAGCTCAGATTTGGGGGAAATTTCAAAGGCTTTTCGAGGGCAACGATTGGGTAACGATTCTCTACTCCCTTATGCTTAAAACCCACTAATCTAATCACGAATTCTTCCTTAATTTCGGATTTTTGAATGAAAAATGGGAAAAACTTTATAGACCAAACTATTGAGTTTTGAGTAGGTGTTTGACCTCCGATTTGGGAGATTTTTATATGGTTAAACTCGTGAGAGTACGAGGGTTCTGAAAATATAAAAATTATTCGATTTCGAGATGTTGGCCTAAGGGGCATTTTGGTAATTTTACCTAATTTCACGTCTTGTCTTTGAATTTAATAGTAGAATTAGTTGTTTGAGATGTTATTTACGATATGTAATTGAATTGAATAGATTTGAGCCATTTGGAGTCAGATACTCGTGGCAACTGGGTGGTTTCTCGTTGATTTTTGTACCGGTTCTAGGTTAGTGGATTGTCTAACCTTGTGTGGGGATCTTTCCCCTTTGGATTTGTTATCTGGTATTTGAGTGCCTTGTACGCGAGGTGACGAGCGCGTACTTGAGCCAATTGTTGAAAATTCGGGTTTTACTTAAAATATTGAGATTGAGTTTCTTTCGTATTTGCTTTATTTTACTTGCAATTATAACCCGTATTAGATTAGAAAAGCATGTTTAGTTGATTTAACTTGCCTATTTGCTTAAGTTGCCTTGACTGTACTATGTGAAGGATGTTATGCTAGTATTACCTGTTGCTTGTCCTTGTACTTCATTTCTGAATATCATCTGGTTGTGGTTGCGTATTTACATTGGGACTACGGATGTGGGATTCCGGTAGCTCCCCCGTTGTTTGTTCACTTTGGGATTGCGGGTTCGATTCCCGATAGATCCCCCTGCACATTTACTTTAGGACTGCGGGTTAGATTCCCAATAGATCCCCCTGCATATTTACTTTGGAACTGCGGGTTAGATTCCCGATAGATACCCCTACACATTGATAGTTGGACTACGGGACGGTATCCCGGGAGATCTTTCGGATTTACATATATGATGGACTATGAGAAGGTATCCCGGGAGATCTACTGGACAGTTGAGAAAAGGAATACAGGACGGTATCCTGGGAGATCCTTATTGTTATCATTGGTATTGAGTTGTACATATTCCATGTTTATTCTGTTCTTTGTGTAGCTGTTATTGCCATGTTTAACCTGTCTATTCTCATTGTTGTACTCATTATTACTGTCAGTTTCATATCGTTAATTCATATTATGTTGTTTGATCTCAGTAGGGCCCTGACATTCCTGGTCACTACCCAAACGAGGTTAGGCTTGGCACTTACTGAGTATCGCTGTGGTGTACTCATGCCCCTTATGTGCATATTTTTCATGTGCAGATCCAGGTTCCTCCAGCTAGGCGTACTATCATCGAGGCGGAGAGATCTAGCGGAGACTTCGAGGTATATCTGTCGCGTCCGCAGACTAGGAGTCTCTACTCTATTCCAGATTTAGTAGTTAGTGTCTTTTCTTTCAGTTGTTAGACATTTTGGAGTTAGAGAAGTGTTTTACGTTTCCATTAGCCTGTGGTTCCCGTGAGTTTCCCGATTTTGGGATGCGATTGTAGGCTTCCACATTCTGTTTTTGAGTTGTATATGCCAAGTGGTACTTATATACCATTTCCTTCTAGTTTTTCTTAGCTTAATTTAGTGTTTTCGCAAGTTCTATTAATTTCCGCATTGTTAGGCTTACCTAGTTGTAAGAACTAGGTGCCATCACGACATGTTCATGGAGGGTGAACTGGGGTCATGACACTAATTCTACAGAAAATAATAAATAAAAACCAAACTAATGGAAATATTGCGGGAACGGGTGCTACTGTTACGAATGTTGCTGCCTCGTCAAGCCATTCAACTCCTGCTCATGCTATGGCACCAGTAGAAAACCCCGGAAAGTTTTTCGGCATCGACTTCAAACGTTGGCAAAAGAAGATGCTCTTCTATCTTACTACATTGAGTTTGCAGTGATTCATCAAGGAGGATCCTCCTATCCTGGCTGAAGACACTCCAGATGACGAACGATTTGTTGTAACTGAAGCATGGAAACATTCTGATTTCTTGTGCAAAAACTACATTTTGAGTTGTTTGGAAGATAGCTTGTACAATGTCTATAGTGTCATGAAAACTTCAAAAGCGTTATGGAATGCGCTTGGGAAAAAGTACAAGACTGAGGATGCCGGACTTAAGAAGTTCGTGGCTGCAAGGTTTTTGGATTTCAAGATGATTGACACTAGGTCGGTCATAACTCAAGTCCAAGAATTACAAGTCATTGTGCATGACCTCCTTGCTGAAGGTATGACCCGAATCAATAATTTTATGAATAAGATTTATCTTGTTATTAATTATAAATTTTTTATTGAAGGTATGGTCATAAATGAGGCCTTTCAAGTCGCTGCTTTCATTGAGAAGTTACCTCCATTGTGGAAGGACTTTAAGAACTATCTAAAGCACAAGCCGAAGGAGATGACACTTGAAGACTTGATTGTTCATTTGAGGATAGAAGAAGACAACAAAAATACTGAAAAGAAGTCACGTGGAAACTCGACAATTATAAGGGCTAACATTGTTGAGGAGGCACCACAAAATAAGAAGAGAAAGAAGGCTTCTGGACCAAAGAATTACCCAAACAAGAAAAAGTTAAGGGTAATTGCCACAACTGTGGAAAATCTTGGCATAAGGCCGTGGATTGTCGTGCACCAAAGAATGATAAGAAGTAGAAGAATCAAGCTAACATGGTTGAAAATGCTGAAGAAATAGAGGACTTGTGTGCCATGTTGTTTGAATGCAACTTGGTAGGAAATTCTAAAGAATGCTGGATTGATTCTGGGGCCACCCACCATGTTTGTGCTAACAAGGAGTTATTTTCTTCCTAGGCCCCCGCAGGACCCGACGAGACAATTTTCATGGGAAATTTGACTACAGCCAAAATTGAAGGAGTTGGCAAGATTGCATTGAAGATGACGTCGGGAAAAATTGTGACTCTAATCCAAGTTCTCCATGTTCTAGAAATTTGCAAGAATCTTGTGTCTATCTCACTTCTTGTCAAGAATGGATTCAAATGTATTTTTTTTTCTAATAATGTTGTACTAAGTAAGAATGATGTGTATGTAGGAAAAGGTTACCTGAATGAGGGCCTTTTTAAGCCAAATGTAATAGCAGTTCCTATCAATAAAGTTAATGCTTCTTCTTACTTACTTGAGTCAAACACTTTATGGCATGCACACTTAGGTCACATCAACTTCAAAACATTGCAGAAAATGATAAACTTAGAAGTATTGCCAAAATATGATTACATTAATTCCAAATGTCAAATATGTGTGGAATCAAAGTATGCTAAGCATCTTTATAAGTCTGTTGAAAGGAATTCAAGTCCTTTAGACTTAATTCACATAGATATTTGCGACAGGAAGTCAACACCATCTCGCGGTGGGAAAAAGTATTTTATTACTTTTATTAACGATAATTGCTATCTTTATTTACTTAATAGTAAATATGAGGCAATTGATGCTTTCAAGCAATACAAGAGTGAAGTTGAAACACAACTAAATAAAAAGATCAAAATGATAAGAAGTGATAGGGGTGGCGAATATAAATCTCCTTTTGAAGAAATATGTTTGGAAAATGGCATTATCCACCAAACAACTGCCCCTTACTCTCCACAATCTAATGGAATTGCGGAGAGAAAGAATCGAAAATTGAAAGAGATGATGAATGCGTAGTTAATAAGTTCTGGTTTACCACAGAACTTGTGAGGGGAAGCTATACTTACAGTTAACCGAATAATCAACCATGTACCTCATAGTAAAACATAGTCCATTCCTTATGAAAAATGGAAAGGAAGGAAGCACAGCTTGAAATACTTCAAAGTGTGAGGGTGTTTAGCTAAGGTACAAGTTCCTAAACCTAAAAGGGTTAAGATAGGCCCAAAAAAGGTTGATTGTGTATTTATTGGATATGTAACCAATAGCAAGGCATATCATTTTCTGGTTCATAAATCAGAAAATCCTGAGATTCACGTTAATACGATAATAGAATCAGATAATACTGAATTCTTTGAAACTATTTATCCGTATAAAAAGAAAAGGGAATTGACCTACCAAAAGTCAAAATAACCTCGGGAGAAAATAATAGATGGTATGCCTAATAAGGAAAATCCGAGAAAAAGTAAACGTCAATGAACATCTACTTCATTCGGTCCATATTTTCTGACTTTCGTACTAGAAAATGAGCATCGTACCTTTAAGGAAACAATGTCTTCCTCAGAAGCACAACATTGGAAAGAAGCTATCAATAGTTAAATAGAATCCATATTGAGCAACCATACCTGGGAATTGGTTGATCTTCCTCCAAGTAATAAAACATTGGGTTTTAAATGGATTTTTAAGAAGAAAATGAAAGACGATGGTACTATTGACAAATACAAGGCAAGACTTGTTGTCAAAGGATTTAGACAGCGAGAAGGTCTTGATTATTTTGACACATACTCGCCGGTAACAAGAATTATATCCATTCGGATGCTAATAGCGTTAGCCGCCTTGTATGGTCTTCAAATCCATCAAATGGATGTAAAAACAACCTTCTTAAATGGTGATCTAGAGGAAGAAATTTACATGAACCAACCTGAAGGGTTTGTGGTTCCAGGAAAAGAAAAGAAGGTTGTCGACTTGTTAAGTCCCTTTATGGACAAAAACAAGCACCCAAGCAATGGCATGCGAAATTTGACCAAACAATATTGTCAAATGGCTTTAAGATTAATGAATGTGATAAATGTGTTTACATTAAGAAGGTTCCAAATCATATAGTCATTGTTTGCTTATATGTTGATGATATGCTAATAATGAGAAAATACATTGCCGACATTCAAGCTATTAAGCGTATGCTTGCTAGTAAGTTTGATATGAAAGACTTAGGAGTTGCCGATGTAATTCTAGGAATTAAAATCCAGAGGACTCCTCAGGGTCTAGCTTTGTCTCAATCACATTACGTGAAAATGGTACTTGAAAAATTCAAACACTTGGAATTTAGAAGTGCAAGAACTCCAATTGACTTAAACCATCACCTTAGAAAGAATAAAGGTGAAAGCACATTTCAATTGAAGTATGCTTGTGTGTTGGAAAGCTTAATATACATTATGAACTGTACACGACCTGATATAGCTTGTGCAATAAGTAAACTTAGTCGATTCACAAGTAATCCGAACAAACATCATTGGGTGGCAATGAAACGAGTTCTGGGATATTTGGAATATACCTAAGACTACGCTTTGCACTACAATAAATATCCTATGGTTATCGAAGGATATAGTGATGCAAATTGGATAACCGGCTCAACAGAAATAAAGTCCACAAGTGGATATGTTTTTACTGTTGGTGGAGTAGCAGTATCTTTAAAGTCTTCCAAACAGACGTGCATTGCTCGCTCTACAATGGAATCAGAGTTTATAGCTTTGGATAAAGCCGGTAAAGAAGCTGAACGGCTTCGAACTTTCTTAGAAAATATTCCATTATGGCCAAAACCTTTGGCTCCTATTTGCATACATTGCGATAATGAGGCTGCAATAGGACGGGCATGGAGCATTATATATAAAGTCTTGTCATATACGACGAAGAAATAACATTGTTAGACAACTAATTTCTAGTGGAATTATCATTATTGATTATGTAAGATCAAAGTATAATATGGCGGATCTGCTTACAAAAGGCTTAACTAGAGAAGTCGTTGAGAAGCCATCTAAGGGAATGGGACTATGGCCGAGGACAAGTCAACATGGCAGTAACTCTACCTAGAATTTTAGATATTCTGAGATCTAGGTTCAAGGAGCTCAAAAAAAGTTGTGATTGACCAGTTCAACAATGTGAAAGTAAAATCTTCGGTCCCTTCTCGTGATGAAGACAATGTTCAGTAACAAGGATAGAACTTTACACGTACTTTAATGATTACCTAAGTTTGATGTGGTATTCATCAAATAGTGTCAATCTAAAGGATTACACATTTAGGAATCACCTATGTAAGTGTGAAGTGGAAGTCGCTTCAATGAGAATTCTGCCAAGCTAATTATCTATGCACTTATGAAACCAGGCGATGTTCATGGCTGAAACGAACACAACAATGAGAACCAAAAGACGGTTAAGAGTTGGTTGTGTGACATATAGTTGTCTAGGTATAAACTAAAGTTCGACGGTTCAAAGATATCAAATCTACTGATTGACCGAGTATATTCGACATATGTTCACTACGGAAAGTTCAAAGGAAAACCTACTTATGCAGATGCAATTAATCCTTACTTGCAAATCGCACAGCTTTCATCTATGATCATTCTTGTTACAGTCATTCCCATTCATGTGGGGGATTGTTGGACTTTAAAGCATTGGGATTTAAAGTCTAAGAGTGTGAATTGGGAAATGGTGAGAAATAAAATGGAGGGAAATAAAAATTTGAATCAAGTAATCTTTTGTCATGAACTTTGTCCCTCATTGGTGAGGGACAACTACATTTGTGTGTATATATATAGGATCACTTCTTAGAGATATTAAAAGGAGTTGTAGAGATTGAACCCTCGCGCCATCGTCGTCACTGAAAAATTACAGAACTTCCTTCCTTCTGAATACTGCATTCTACTTCACAGTCTCTCTCTCTCAAATTCGTAAGTGTGATTTTGCTCCGTTCTTTGAGTTCGTTGGTATCCTGTAGTTTTTATTGCAACTGTTGTAGGAAGGTTTATTCTGTTTCATCCTGGGAGGATTTAATCCATTACCTTGGCAACGTGTGAGGGGGTTAAAATTCCTTAAGGACGCACAAGCAAATTGTGGACTCAGAATATTTCTTATAGTTTACTATTTTTCCAGTTTATCTTCTAACAGTCTTTCTAATTTTGTGTTTTAACACAGTAGCGACAACAGGATCACTCAACCTCTCACCTTCACGCAAGAGATAATCCACCTGGAGATTTAGGCTTCAAGCTGAATCAAAGTGGCACGATAAGGAAAGAAATATAGAAAGCTGCCTAGATGTCCTGTAGCATCTGGAAGATAAGTATGGACGTCATCATGCTAATCCATAAGACTCTACTAGTCCTTTGCTCATGACTCATAAAACCTATAAACCTAAAGCTCTGATATCAACTTGTCACAATAAAAAATTTCACCAAGTTATGATGGCACCCAACCCAACCCTCTAGGTAATCCAAATAGTACAAATTCTAACTATAATGAAAAATCATCAATATCAATAATAAAGACTTCAAACGAATTCAATACAATTATCCCAAGGACTAGTAGTAGAGTTATAATCCACTTATATTTAGAATTACAACGTTGATGGAAAAATAAATACAATATTTGTTTGAAGTTTATATTAACAAAAATAAAGTCCTAAACTATCATGAACAAATTATAGCTTGAATCTGGAACACAACTACAACTTTAGTGCCAGCCTTCGTCATCCACAGTAATTCAGCTCCAAGAATCTGCACTCAAGAAGTAAAAGTGTAGAATGAGTACTAACCGACCCCATGTATTCAGTAAGTATCTTGACTAACCTTGATAAATTAGTGACGAGGTTTTTAAGTCAAAGACAGTGACTTTGCATAACCTGTAGCTCAATAACATGTACAGTACAAAGAAATATCTAGAAAGACAGTCATGGATCAATGACTATTAAAATTTAAGTACTCAATAAAAGAAGAGATTATAAGAATGTTTTTCCGATAAACAAATCAAAACCAATATAGTTGCACAAAAAACAATACAGTTGCACAAGCTCTGCATGTAAAGGAGACATGCACTAAGTAATTTGTACTCAAATACTTCTACTTTGATGTAAGGGTTTATACTAGATAGTAAACCAATTTCATATAAATTTCCAAATGACAAGTTTATTATGAGTTCAACATGACAACGTATGATACCCTTATACTGCCACATGTGCATTAACAGTGAAATGCCCTCTTATTCAATCACATGTGCATAATCAATCACATCAACGTGGTACCATAAACGTATGTACTCAATCAAGAGCAAAATATGAGTCAGAGACCTTAAAGGAATATATCCATATCCATATGATATGCATGCCAACAAACTCGTGCATAACAATAATAATATCACAATTGCATGGAAAAAACCTCTCGCCTAATCAATATCACATAACAATCCACATGACAAAGACCTTATGTTATATTATCATCACATTAGCACAGCAAAGACCACGTGCCAAACCTCAGTCCATATTCGAAAACCATATGCAGTGATGCATGCATATGAATGGGAAAATAATCATGTACGATTCACATGGACTAAAAAATAACCATGCATGGATGTGCACATGTATACAAGGGAAGATCCCTAAGTAGGATGTATCCCTATATGTTCATATGACCATTGACCCAACATTTAATACGTCACTGAAATGATCATCATGTCCCAAATTAGCATCTAAATCCATCTCATAGTCTTTAACATGGGTAAGCAACTCAAGTTGTCATACTTTAATTAAAGGCATAATATAATAATAGAAAGTATGAGTGTGTGTTCACAATATACGTTTCACTACATCTAAGGAAGTGTTAAAATAACTCAAAGAATAGTTCATCATCCTCAAAATAAAGTACTATTAGCCTTACATTAGCTCTAGCATAGTTTATCGTGCTCACATAGTCAATTTATTGAATAACACATAGAATCAAGTAGGACACACAACCAAGTAGGCATAGAGTAATTTAGAATCTATCCCACGCATGAATACCATGGTACTTGTATATCACTAGTCACCATATATCTACATCACCCTCCGCATGTAGTAAACGACATTCAATTAGTAGGATAAATGTCCTCCACCAAAAGTAGGCAAGACACTTACCTTAGTAAGCCCATATCAATCCTCTACAATAGTCTCTCCTCTAAAAATTATCTCTGTTGAGCTCAGATCTAGCCAAAAATAACTCAATAATATCAAACAATGCTATATGAAGCAATTCCAAATAACAAAGTTCTAATCTTTACCCAATTTTCAAAAAGTCGACAAAAATCAATCACGGGCCCACATGATCAAAACATGATTCAAGGGTTAGATCTTGACTACCCAAACATGAGTCTAAATATATGATTAGATTCCAAAATTGAATCCATATCGACTCTAAAATTCCAATTTTTATTTTCCAAAACATAGTCAAAGTTCACCAAAATTCTCCTCCAAATTCCATAATCTTGGTGTCATAATTCATAGGAAACAAGAAATAATATTAAAATCAAGTAGAAATCGCTTACCCTCTTGCCTTGTGTGAAAATTCTCTTCAAAAATTATCCCTCTCCAAGTCTAGTGCTTAAAATATTAGAAATGAGCTCAAAATCCCAAAATACACAACTTAAATCTATCTGCAGATGTCGCATTTATGACCTGAGGCTCGCAAATAAAAACCCCGACTGACCCATCAAGTGTCGCACGTGCAACCAAAACTTTGCAAATGCAAAGTCCCCCAAGCTGCAAGTCACAAAAGCGGTGCCATACCTCGCAAAAGCGTAGAATCCCACAGTAGCAAATTTCACTCATATCTTAGTAAATGCGAGGCCCCTATCTCAAACAGGTTGCAAAAAAAAAAACCCTTGCAAATGCGGTGTTCGCATTTGTGACCCACACTCGCAAATGTGAAGAACAAGAACTGCACTACAAAACCATCAGAAATGATCTGAAACCAGCCCAAATAATACCCAGGGACACGTTCAAATATACTAAAAAGTTGAAATTCATTTAAACAAACTTATCCAAATGCTCGGATAAATAGCATCAAAACCAAGAATCAAAGATTAAAATTATTTTCTTAACTTTCAAACATTCAAACTTCACCAAATACGTTTGAATCACACTTAGACATTCCGGATTACAACTAAATTTTTCACATAAATTCCAATCAACAAAACAAACCTATACAAGGTCCCGAATTCACAATAGTAGTCTGATAACACCAAAGTCAACTCTCGATCAAACCTACAAACTTTTTATTTCTTAAAATTGCTAACTTTCGACAAATAAAGCCAAAACCCTTTAGGAACATCCAAATTAAAATATGAACATATTCCCAAGTTCAAAATCACCATAAACCCTATTAAAACAATTAAACTGTATTTTTGAGGTCGTTCACTCAAAAGTCAAAGCTTGGTTAACTCTTCCAACTTAAAGCATACAATTGAGAATCATTCGATCAAATCAATCCCGAACCTTGCTAACATCAAAATAAACCACGCAAAAATGTCATAATACGTCATATAAATCCACTCAAAGTCTCAAATCACAGAACAAAATGCCATAACTCCAAATAACTGATCTGGTCTTTATAAATTATTTTGAGATTTAGCATTATATTAAATGGTGTGAGACTTTGAATAGCTTTATATTATGCGTTAGGATTTTTGAGCATCATTGGTTTCGATGTTTGAAAGGTTTGAGAGGTTTGAGATTGATTTTGAAAAATGATTCTCAAATTGGAATCCTTAAGTTGGAAGAGTTGACAAAAAGTTTGACTTTTGAGTAATAACATCGGAACAAGGATATAAAGGTTCCTATAGGTTTGTAAGGTGATTTCACACTTGGGCGTATGTTACGTTGAGCGTTCTGTGGTCTGGGAGCGATTCAACACTTATTATTGAAAGTTTACACTTATAAAGTTTTTGAATTTGGTAAGTTTGACTTGGAGTTGACTTTGGTGTTATCAGACTTTCATTGTGATTTTGAGACCTCAGACAGGTTCATTTAGTTTATTGGAACTTGTGTATGAAGTTTGGTCATAATTCAGAATGTCTAAGTGTTACGCAGATGCTTTCAACGAAGTTTGAAGATTTGAAAGTTAAGAGAAGGATTTTGATTGTCGATTCTTGATTTTGATGTTATTATTACCATTTTGAGCCCTTGGATAAGTTTGAATAAAGTATATATTACACCCTACACCTAAATGGATCTTGGTAAGTGTGGTCTCTAGTGCGTCCAGTCAACCAACGACATGTGTTAAGGGAAAAGGGTTTACACCTTTCAACAAGCTTGCGCTAGCTGTCCCACCCGATGTCTTAAACGTTGCGAGGTGGCCCATTTTGCATGAGGACTAGACAGAGATTTCTATGATTGGCACCAGTATAAGAACGTCACTAAGGTTCATTCTCTTTGATTCTAGAAGTATCACCAATATTTGTTCTCCCAAAATACTCTTAAAACACTATAGAATTTCCAAAAAAAAAGGCAAAGTCCAAGGTAAGTTTGAATCAAGCAGGACTTAGCGTGAAGGAGCATGGAATCATCGTTGTAATAGTTATTATCTAGTTGCATCATTTTTTGGCATTCATCGAAGGTGGGGTTGATTGATGACGTCCAAATCCACTACTAAAATGTAAATGGATACGGTCGCATGCAATATAATTTACACAACTATGAGTCGGGGTCGAATTCCATAGAGAACAATATGTAGGTAATTAGGAATGTAAGAGAATTATCGCTTGTTATGCAATGCCAAACACTTAGAATTGTTTTGAGAAAATATCTATACCTAAATGCGGAAATGTAAACTAACCTAGAAAGAAAGTAGAATGATCAATGGCTACAAGTATGGATGCATCAGGAATTTCACTCAAGTAATGATTCGATGTATTTCACGATTTTACAAATATGAGCGAGTTTATGTTAATTAGCCATGGGTAATAATTCTATATTAGCTTCTTCCAAAGACTAACAAGACTTCCTAATTGAATTATCCCTAAAACAATTAAGAGATTAAGCACACCTGGATATAGCTACAAGTAGTTCAATCATATCCCTAGGTAGAATCTATAAAATGAGGGTTAAAGCCTCAAGTTCTTGTTAATTAATCTTTCTCAACCCCAAATAATCTTTCCAAAATTAATTCGGAGTTAATGGGCGAGTCCTAGGGTTAGATAATCCATTTGGAAACATTAAAGAATAAGAATAATTAAAGTAACAATAACTCACTTCATAAGAGGATAAAAATCATTCAATACATAAGCAAAACAAGGTATTTAATCCACACTTTAAATATGAATATTTTCATAAATAAATCTTCAAGACCAAAGTGTGTGTGCAAACTCTAGCTTCCAACCTTGTTCTCTAAAGTCTTAACTTAAAATATGCCAAAATATATTTACAAATGAGCTAGTTTGGGTATTAAATAGTTTGGGGCCAAAAAATATAAAACTCCAGAATTGCCCAGGTCTGATGCTCGATTTTCGCATTTGCGAACATAAGATCGCAATTGCAAACTATTCCTACATTGCTCAACTTCACATTTGCGATATGGACTTGGCATTTGCGAAGGTTGACTACCTTGGTTGACTTCGCATTTGCGAAATCTTCTTCGCATTTGCGAAGACTGCCTGATTTGCCTTCCTTACAATTACGACACACTTCTGGCAATTCCCATTTCTGAAATCTTCGCAATTCCCAGGATTATGTCGCATTTCGACAACTGAAGCCCTTTTCAAGATTTTCCTCTTTTTAGCTTCTTTTTGACTCGTTTCACTTGGTTTCCTCAAGATCACATCTAAATCACATAAAACCTGTAATATAGAAGTAAATGGCATAAACACGTGATTTTATCACTTAAATTTAGCAAAAATATAGGCTCAAAGACAAGATAAGTTGGTAAAATACCAACTTATCAAACCTCCAAACTTAAACTATTGCTTGTCCTCAAGCAATGAAAGTGACAAAATCTCCTCCCAAGTATTTAACCCAACATTGCATCCTTATCATGCCAATCCAAAAAAGGTCTATTATAAGCATAAACGCATGACTTCGATTGGTACCAACAATTAAACCAACGCATATGAATTGCCGAACACTTTTCATGAACTTCATTACATTTCAAGTGCTCAAGCACTATGCAAATCAAAGTTGCAAATCAAGCCGTGACACCAAAGATTCAAAATTTGCCTCTCTATCACAATTACCTCTCTTTGGTCATTCCTTCCAATTGAAAATGGGATTAAATTTACAACTCAAATCTCATGTACCCTCACATTTAAGAGAGAATCCCACAATCATAATAATTCAAAACAAAAATGGGATATCGAATGAAAAGAATTAACTCTCTCTCACAAAGATGTTCAAATGCATACAAGTAGTTCATAGGCTTGCCCTTCATGTATTTATCCACTAATGTAGACAACTTGATTCAAAATCAACTAGGACTTAAAGGGTTTTAGTTTAGGTTTTTGGTTAAGGTAGGGCACAATTTTCGGTTAGAGTGACTCAAGACCTCCCCAAGCGCTGCAAATTTTACAATCAAAGTCCACTTCCTTCAAAAACATTCTCCATCCTTTCTTCATTTTTCATTCCGCACCTAATATTCCCTTTATTCACAACTTCTTATCACTTTATTTTATTTTTTTATTTCTTCATTTTCAAACTCAAGGAAGGTTTCACTTTTTATCATTTTTTTTCTACCTTCCACTTTTTAAACAACTTCCATATCACAACTTTTCCAACCTTCACCCCCAAACTCAGGCTTTTAGCCTATGTTTACACTTTTAAAGTACTTAGGGAGGTAGGGTGCCAAAAGTTAGATCAATAAATAACAAAGGATTAAAACTTGTAACATAGTTGCCAAAGAACAAGGTTAAAGGCTCAAAATGGGTTGACTAGGAAAAATATTCAAGGGTAGGAAATTTAAGGCACAATAGTGGTCCAAAGAAGGCCTAATATCATTTTTCAAACCAAATTAGTCTATGATTTCACCTTGAAGCACATTTCGGGCAAGTTCTAGACTACAAGTAATGAAAAATAATTCACAAAAAATCTCACCACACATGGCACATGAACACTCACACGGAATACAAATCCAAATTCCAATTCAAACCAATGACTCAAAGATGTTACATATAGCACAGGAAGCTATTTAGTGAATCAAAGAGGCAAAATTTGAGTCTAAAAGTCATGACATCTTTACTTCAATAATTCTTTTTTTCAACAACCAAAAATTCATATGCCGTGGTTTAAGTCATGTTGGTAGCAAGCAAGCCACAACTTGGTCAATGGGCACAAATCCCAACCCAAACCATTTATTCTTCCTAAATTAAAAAATTAACATAAGCTATATCTAAACTACAAGACTAATTTCCTTAAGAAAGTTGCCTAGCTATCCGTCATCGGGAAAAGTCACAAAAATTTACTAACAAATACCCGGTTCAAGTAGAAAATTAGCATCCTTGGAAAAGAATCGTGGTACAAAGAAAACTAAGGATATCACCACTAAAACAAAACATACTATAAAAAAATTAAGAAGCTAATAACCAAAATGAAGAAGCTAATAAGCATCAAGTTACTAAAACATAATATATACAAAAACAAGAAGTTAAGAAGCTAATAAAAATAATAATATCACACATCACATGAAAATACACTAGCAACAAAATGAAAACAACCATATTACCAATCTCTACAGTAATCCACAGTTATACAAGAACAACAATTATACAAGAAGCCACCCTGTCACGACCCCGATTCCCCCTTCGTGAACTATCATGACGTTACCTAGTCTCTACGACTAGTTAAGTGTAACAATACGGAAAATAAACCAATTTGCAGAAGAAATAATTTAAATCAGAATAGCGAAATAAAATAATGTTTAAAAGTGCCGCTTGGCATACATAATATCAACTCTCAAAAACTAAATAAATTTCCCAAAACCCGGAATCTCATGATCACAAGCATTTGAATGTCTACAAGTATCTAACTCCAGATGTCTAACAAAGAAACAAAAGTACAGAAGGGCTAATACAAAAGGGAGAGTAGAAAGGGACTCTTTGTTCTGCGGACGCGGCAGATATACCTCAGAGTCTCTACAAGCGCCTCGCCTCATGAGTGATACGTTTTGATACCCAATTTGTTTTTATATTTTTAACTATGCAAAATACCTTCAAAATAGCCTATATAGGCATATATAAGTACATCCCATGGTTTTATTATTTTTTCTTAATTTTTAAAGATTTTTAAATCAATTTACTGCCCTATTTTATCAAGAAAAACCCAATAATTATCACCAAATTATTATTTTTGGTGATTCATTCGTTTGATTCCCATATTTATACTAAAATATAGCTAAGATATGCTTTTTTTTTTTTACATATTTTTACAAATTTATTTTAGTAATTTAAGGATAAAATTGCATATATGCAATATTAGCCATTTTTAGGTTTAAATTTGTCTCATATTTATAAAATAGGATTTTATATTTTTAAATTGATAATTATACATTATAAATCATTTAAGTGCTTTAATTAGTTTTTAAAAATTTATTTACTATTTTTATAAATCAAATGGGAAAAAGGGGCTATTTAACTTATAGTCAGATTATGTCTCTTAATTTAGCCTTATTAAACCCAATACCCTGACCCAAATTAGACCAACCCAAGACCCAAGCCGAATCTTAAATCTACCCGACCCAACCTGGATAAAATCTTGACCGTTGATCAATTTAGATCAACGGTGTAGATCCGCTCTTACTAAATTAAACCAAACGTCTCCCCAAGACCCCTTTCGTTTCCTCACTCGTCTCTATCTATCTATCTTTGGTTCTCTCTAGAACCTTCCCCCTTTCCATACGCTCCGATGAGTCTCACTCACCTTCTCCGGCCACCTCCTGGCTTGAATCTATGGTGGTCTTACCACCTACCGGCCCTCTAGGGTTCCTACACACCTGTTCACTGAGGTTTTATGGTCTGAACACGAAGAGCATTGTCCAGAACTTATTGGTTCAAGTTCTATGGCCATCTCTGGCCTTGCTCCGGCAAACCATGTCTGTTTCGAGCCTGGCTTCGACCCTTCCTGCTTAGATCAACAGCTATCCAAGCCTTTCTCACCGTTTGGTTTCCTCTTAAACCCTAGCTTTTGAGGTTCTTCTATTTTCTTTAGATCTATTCTAGATCCGTGTTTTCCCTAAACTTTTAAACAATCTCTTGGTATTTGTTTCAAAAGTTATGCATTAAAACCTTTATATTTTTTCCGATTTAGGGTTTTTCTTATTTGATTTATTCAGATGTTTCTTCTATTGTGTTCTTTATATGTTTCTCTACTGTGTTTTTTATATGTTTCTTTTTGAGTTCTTTATATGATTCTCTACCGTGTTCTTATATGTTTCTCTACTGTGTTCTAGTTAATTTTCTTCTAATATACTTCTTAATATGCTTCTCCTACTGTTCTTATTAGTTTCTTACATTAGGTTTCTTATCAGTTCTTCTTCTATGATTCTTTGAGTCCCTCTACTGTGTTTCACATGTTGTTCTTTTACTACGGTTCTCATGAGTTCCTTTCTGAGACCTCTGGACCTGTTTCGACTAGTATCTTTTCTTTGATTACTTGTTCTCTCATCTCTAAACTCGATTGATGGTAAAACCCTAGACTTTGGGTGTTCATTCGAGTTTGAGAACATTGGTTGTGTGATATGTTGTTTCTTCATCTTTGGAATTGTCTAATTTCAGAAACCTTAACTATTTTGAGTTTCTGAATTTATTTCATCAGTTGCTCAACCTTGAAATTCTTGTTTCAACCTCTGTTTCTTTAAGCAATTCTTATTTTCTACTAAACTCTTCTTAGGTCCTTATACTGGACCCTTTGTATGCTATTTGATACTATGTCTTCTACATTGCTGACCTATGTTACTACTTACTAATTATTGCAATGGCATGACATTTTTTCTTTGACCTAAATTCTTCCTAGCATGTTTGTGTACACTTTATACATGCTGAACTTCCCTCTAAAAATGACTTTCAATTTTGATTGATGTCAGAATTCCTTGTATAAGTTTGATTGATTTCTTTCCTTGTTTGCTGATTTCCCCTGTTACTCGATTTGAGTCAAAAACTTTCCTTAGACTATTCATGAGCCAATAATTTCAAACTTCTGACCCCTTGATTTACTGTATACTGATGGATCCTTACCTTATTTGTTTTAACCGTGCATTTCAAAATTCTTTCCTTAATTAAAACCCCTATGTATTTACCCCTAATTGCCTACTTTCCACAAGATGTTTATTTGATTTCTTTCCTTAAATAGTTTTACCATTTCAGTCTGAATTCCTTAATTAAAGGAAGTCTTGTATTGATTGATTTTTTAATTGATATTCAGTTCCTGAATTGTTTTCTTACCTTATTTATGCCTGTTCTTCACACTATAAATACACGACCCTTTCATTGACATAGACACACACAATCACTGATAGTCTTTCAAAAACCTACACTTACACTCAAAAAGTATTCTCTTTTGGTTTGCTTATATTGTGGCCGATTACAAGACCAGCTTGCTTTCTCTCTATTTATTTTTTTGAAACTGGTATGTCCTGATTTATGTTTCAGCACCACAAAAATATGTTTATTTACTGCTTTTGTATCCCCGTTTACTGCTTATGTATAGTTCAACACTCATTCTAGCTTATTGATTTCTTTCTAACTGTGCTATTATAAATCCCAAATCCCTGCCACCTATGTGTTTAAGCTATGGTTTAAGGCATGGAAATATGCAAATTATTGTCCATGAATTGAACTTGATCCCTTGGGGATCCTAGCCTTTAACAGTATGTGTTCTGGCAAGCTTACAGGTCTGCTAGCACTCCCCATTGCTGGGCATGCCTAAAGTCTGCCTTTGCCTAAGAGACATGCTATTTACAATCCCCTATTCCCCTGAATCCCCTTGTGTGTGCTTATCTGTAGTTGATTCCCTCTTCCTTTTTCCCTTTTAGCACTCTATTCTACACTTGCACACTTTCTTAGCCTTTAAGTTCTGCCCCTCCCCCTCCCCCCTCTCTTGTGAGCCTTTCCTTAGGACCCTTTGAGTTCCCTCTAAACTTGGACACTTGAGGGCTGGCCCTTACACACTGTACTTTGTCCCAATCTGATAATACATTTGGGTGTGAGCATTGCCAGAAGTTTCTTTGAGGCTCTTAGGGAACTTTGACACACTCAAATGGGAGAAAGGCTTTGGATCATGATATCATGGAGTTGGTTTACCTCATATTTCAAACATGAATTCTGAATTGGGCTCTCTTTGGCTGTACTTTTATTTTTATTTTTTCTGATGTATTTTTTTTTACTTTAATCTGAGCTGTAATAATTTGTAACAAACTCTTGGGGATGGCTAGTGAAAAGGGAGGGTAACTATGTATTCCAAAAGGGTAGATACCATGCATATAGGTATTTTTAAATATGCATGCACGTTCATAGGTTTTCAAATACTTTCTGCACTTAGATATCATGTTCATAAGTTTTCAAATAATTTCTGCATATAGAAATCATGTGCATAGGTATAAACATAATTTCTGCACTCAGATATCATGTTCATAGGTTTTCAAATAATTTCTGCACTTTGAAATCATGTTCATAAGTTTTCAAATAATTTCTGCACTTAGATACCATGTTTATAGGTCATCAAATAATTTCTGCTTTTAGAAATCATGCTCATAGGTTTCAAATAATTTCTGCACTTAGATTTCATGTTCATAGGTTTTCAAATAACTTCTGAACTTAGAAATCACGTTCATAGGTTTTCAAACAATTTCTGCACTCAGATATCATGGTTCATAGGCTTTAAAGCAATTCCTACACTTAGATACCATGTTAATAGGCCTTAAAAAAAATTCAGCACCTAGATATCATGTTCATAAGTCTTAAAACAAGTTTCCTGCATTTTATACCACGTTCAAAATCAACTACACGTAGAAAGCATGCCTATAGGAACTCTTAATCGAATCTGCGCCACTTCATTCACATATGGAGCTAAAAATCAGTAACAACGGTGTTGTTAGCTGTAGAACTCATAATCTTCATTAAAAACTAGCCTTTCTTTTAACCTGACTACCCCTTTTAAACCAGTATGTGTCCAGTTTACTTTAAGCCTTGTTATTTCACTGCTTTCTTAATTCAATAGATACCATGCCTATATGATCCTTGTCCAACACTTAGGCAATCCTTAGGCAGACCTGATTTAGGCTTCTTATCTGAATTATGTAATAAATTAGTCTGCCTGAATCTGTAAGCTCTTTCATGTTTAGTATTTAATCAGACCCTAACCCGTATGTGTAAGTCATGCTAATTACGTGCTTCTTTGTTTAAAGGGGGTATATCTGAGCCTTTGCTTGTTATGCGCTTTCCCCAACTTGCAATACGTGTTTTGTATGTCGCATTAGAGTTTTTACCTTTGAAAACTACAAATAAGCCTAATATCCCTCCCCTTTAGGATGAGTAGCCCTAAATGCCTCCGGGACTGATAGGATTAGGACGGGTAATAACATGCAATAAGTAAATGAGACCATTCCGCGCTTTAATACCTTAACGGGGTGGGAAGGGTAGATATGGATATTATGACCACGTGATAATGCCACGGATAGCCACTCATTGAGGAGTGATTACCGGGTATTGTCTGGGGTGATCCATATTGTTAATAAACCTAGGGCCCTCTTTCCCTTATTTCTTATCTCTTTTAAAAGAATTTCGAACTCTTTCTTTTTTAAGAAAAAAACCAACTTTCTTTTAGCTCTTTCTAACTTTGTTTATTTGTGAACTATAATGTGAAAATCCCCTCTTATTTGAAGCTTTATTTGTCTATGTATTATTTTCATCTAAATTCATGATAATAGTATGGCCGAGAATCACACTAGTGGATTCTGAGGGGTGCCTAACACCTTCCCCTTAGAATAATTTCAAGCCCTTACCCTATCTCTAGTTACTCAAATCAAAATCTCCTTGGTGTCCTAATGCACCCTAATCATTAGGTGGCGACTCTTCAATTGCAAACCCAATTCCCAAAAGAAATGAGTTATCCTCCAAAATTTCATAAACCTGATTTCGCGAGAAATAAGGGGCGCAACAGCATGGCGACTCTGCTGGGGAAACTTTTAGGCTTTTACCATTTTAGACCTTTATTGTGAATTTATGATTCTTCACGTACAATTACTTGTTTACTTTTTCTTTAAGTATTAAATTTTATTTTCAATTGCAAAACTGACTTATCTCCTTTTTCTTTTCTTTACTACTTTTCATTACTACTGCTTCACATTATGAAAACTGTTGTATTTACTACTTTCTTAACCTGTAAATAGATTACTACATGCCTCTAACTGTTGCATAATCATGCTCAACATCATATTCCACTCGTACCAAATAAAATCCTATAGCAACACTTATAATGAGTGGTTGCGCTCTTCCGATATTATCACCCCTAAATACAAAAAGGCATATTTGCGGTAAAACCAGTCAATCAACGGTGTAGTCGACGGTTCCGCGCTTCCCCCCTTGAGTTGTCCGCTCAAGGGTACCAGTCTAAAACCCCATAGAAACCCTACTCTGTTTAAATTGTGAATGCATCATGGTCAAACCTAGTTGAGTCAGTTATGTTGTCCGCATAATAGCTCTTTAAGAAAGCCTTGTCCAAAGTCCACTGGGTTTCCCTAGAACCCAAACGGACATCACGTTCTGTGCATTTATATGGAGAATTGAATGCTTTTATACCAATTGTTGATATTAAATAATTGAGTCTGGTGGGGGTAAGGGGCTAACCTTTCGGCTTGCAAAAATATGAGGCACAAAGTCCCCAGATTCGGCATGGTCACCAACATCCACCGAAACTGCTAAGCTGGTGGAAGGATCTTCATTCCAGTGATCAGACTCTCGTCCAGAAATATTTGGGGAACCTACCTTCTCGCTTGGAAATAAAACCTAACAACAAGATCATAGAAGCCACTACTTTATTCTGGGATTGCGAGAAATACATGTTCTGCTTTGGGGATATTGAAATGACACCCTTACTAGAGGAAATGGGGGGATTGGCCAGTATACCATGGGAAACTGCGGGTTTTTTAATGCTTGAGAATCGCAAAAGCAGGGGTTTTCTCAAGATGATGGGTTTGAAGAAAAATCTTGAACTGACATGTCTGAAAGACTCCTATATCCCTTTTGATTATTTGTACGAAAGATACGGTCACAGCAAATCCTACCGTACCTATCCTGATGAATTTTCCATCATATCATTGGGACATATTCACCGAAGGGTCTTTGTGTTCTTGTTTTGCTTCCTGGATTGATCGTGTTTCCAACAAAAAAGGCAAGAATCCATACCAGACTAGCTATGGTAACTAAAACTCTAATGTAGGGAATTGACGGGCAACCATTCAGCCTCGTTCTAATGATCATTGCAGAAATATACCGAGCCCTAGAAAGGTGTCAACGGGGAGCTAAATACTTCGAAGGCTGTAATTTGCTACTTCAACTTTGGCTCGTGCAACATCTCCAAAAGGGTGAATACCAACAAGAAATCCATCGAAGGGATTGGGATGATCATATCGCTTTTCATCATCCAAAGCAAATGAATTACATGCCTAACATGTTCGCCAACCGGAGAATGCTAGAGAATAGGTTGAACTCTTCAAAAGTCTGACTAAGGACCAAGTACAATGGATGTTCGAGTGGTTTCCGACCGAGGAGTTCATCGTTTGATCCAGAGAAGCACCTTTCCTGATACTAATCGCCTTAAGAGGAATGTACCCTTACGTACTTCTCCGGGTTATGAGACAAGCGGGTAGGAAGCAGGTTATACCCAGGGTCAACAAAATGAGTCACTTCCGAGCCGACTTCCAGGATGACGATAGTCCTTACAAGTGCCAGGCTTTACATATGTGGCACTGCAAGATTGTCCTAGGAAGGGATGCCATCGAGTCGGATAGATACCACGCTTGTTGTGCTCCCTATTATTCAGGCTGGTTGGAGGATAAGCACGATGGTTTAGGTCAACCTGGGTTTATTGAGGTCACAGGATCATAGATGAAAAGGCTGAGGCACAGGTCAAGTACAATCAACAACGCAAAAGTATCTGGGAATGCGAAAGCAAGCGCCATGAGATATAGGAAGCCAATCAAAAACTAATTGAAGAGTGGAAAGATATGGCTGTCAACGCTAAAAAATTACTGGGATATTTGGAGTGAGGTATAGGAGAGTTGGAAAAGAAATTTCTCAAGAGGCTCGAAGACTGCCGGAATGCTGAAGGAAATGAAGGCAGACATCTGGCCAGAGCCTACCTGCTGCTGGGACTACGTAAGTTAGGGAAGCTGTTTGATGTAGCCAAGGACGCCGAATCTGGGGAAGGTCCTTCTAGGACCAAATAGATAGGAGTTTCCATTTTGCCTTATAAAATGTAATAAGGACAATGGCCATTAGCAACTTTTACTTCTTGTTATTTGGTGTCGATTTGGGATTCGTCCACTTTTTTATCAATGAAATGAGGCATTTAGCATTTTACATTTTCCAAATCAACTTGTCGCTAGGCCTACCTCGGTCACAAAGAGGTCCCTAAATTGGGACACATTTACATTCCTGCGCTATGTGTTTAAATATTGCAACATTTTTCTTATAATCATCACTGACTTGTTACCTTTTGTTTTTACTTTTTGTTTATTCCCCTCCCAAAAGTTAGTTCATGAACTCTGGCAACATCATCCTATTTTACGAGATCCAAGGGCCCTCCACCGACTACTCCTCTTAGTCCTATCAGACACAAAAACAAAGGGATGATGGAAGACTTGAACAACGCCAGAAAGGAAAACTCAACTGAATGGGTAGAGGTCACTCACGATCATGGTACTTTGGTTCCCAAGGAGAATGACTCCCAACTGGAGAAAAAGTTGCTGAAATTTCAGGAAGAACTTGATCATGTCCGGAATTTGGCAAATCTATCATTTTCCCTCACTACTCCAGATATCACTTTCCGAAATGCTCAGAACCCCACACCTCCACAGAATCACCCAAAGAAACAAAACCACACCGCTCCTCACCACCATTGCAACACCTGCCATACTTCCAACAATACCCCGCTGATCATCCCAGAACCACAAAACTCCATAAATGATCACTACCACACTCACCATAACACCCCCCATCTACGTGGAGACTGTGCTTCACTCCACCCCACCCATCTCTAACAAACTCGAGACTGATGAAAAGGATTAATTTGCTCATCAAAAATCTAGCCGAAAAGCTTAAAAAGTTGACTAGCAGAATTCAAGGCATTGAAGGGAGTAAGGGAATTTTAGGGCTGGACTACGAAAATCTTTGCATACAGCCGGATGTCAAAATGCCTGAGGGGTACAAACCTCCCAAGTTCGAGATGTTTGATGGTATAGGTGATCTGAGGGTCCACTTGAGAACATACTGTGACAAGCTGGTCGGAGTGGGAAAAGACGAGAAAATCCGTATGAAGCTCTTTATGAGAAGCTTGAAGGGAGATGCTTTGTCTTGGTACATTATCCAAGATCCAAAGAAATGTCCGAACTGGGTAAGCATGGCATCCGACTATATAGACAGGTTCAATTTCAACACGGAGAATGTACCGGATGTGTTTTACATTTAAAATCTAATGAAGAAGCCCACAGAAACCTTTCGCAAGTATGCTACTCATTGGAGGTCCGAAGCAGCTAAGGTTAGACCTGCCTTAGAAGAGGAACAGATGAACAAATTCTTCGTTCGGGCCTATGACCGACAATATTATGAGAGGCTGATGATGATCGAGGGCCATAAATTTTCTGACATTATCAAGTTAAGGGAAAGGATCGAAGAGGGCATCAAAAGAGGTATAGTTACTAATTTCGAGGCTTTACAAGCTACAAACAAGACTTTACAGTCAGGTGGTGTGTCTAAGAAAAAGGACATAGGAGCCGCAATGGTGGCACAGAGAACTAAATCTCTCGTAAAATACCAAATCTATCCAATGCCTCCACTCACATATCAGCCTACTCCAAACTACCAAGCACCCTCACCCTCCTTCCAAGCTCCACCACTCACCTATCAATCACCTCCCACATATCAGCCCACTTCACCCAAATATCCCCAACCAGCACATATTTATCAAGCCTATAATACTCAACCGACCTACTATCAATCCCCATCTGCAAGCCAAAACATCCCAAGACCTCAACCAAATTTTGACTGAAGGCCTCCAAAATAGTATATGACTATTACTGAACCTATCGACTAGTTGTACAAAAGACTGAAAACTGTTGGTTATGTCACCCCTATCCCTGCTGCTCCTGAGAACCCTTCTTAGTAGGTTAATCAAAATAAATCCTATACATACCATTCCGGTGTGAAAGGACACACCATTGATAAATGCCGTTCTCTGAAGGATATGGTCCAGACGTTAATTGATAACAAGATCATTGTGGCAAATGAACGTGCTCCAAATGTCCGCAATAATCCTTTGCCAGACCACAAGGGTGGAGGCATTCACATGATTGAAATAGAGGATGATTGAGAACCAAAGGGATCGATCGGTTTGATCACAGAAGGTGACGATCCAAAGAAGCCGATAATCACCCTTAATCTAATTGTAGTCCAGATTCAGCATTTTGGGGACGCAGAGATAAATATGTCCATGCCACTTGAATTTGAAGCACCATCCTCTGCAAAGATGCTAGCGCCGATCGAGGTCGAATTTATGTCACCAGCAAAGGCACCTATACCATTCGAAGTTGCAGTTTTATCGCCCAAGGTGCAGGCTCCGTTCGGAGTAAACATAGCCATGCCAATCCCGGTAGAAATGTCAGCCATGACACCATTCCATACAAAGGCCATACCATGGGACTACACAGTCGAGGTAAGAAGGAAAGGCAAAGTTATGTTCGGGAAAGCTGTTGCGGCAGAGGGTATGACGAGAACTGGTAGGGTTTATACCTCGGAACATTTGACTAAGTCTGGCAAGAAGGCCTCTAGTCGACCAACCATCACCGAGACAGGACCCGACGATCTCTGGAGAAAGATACAAGCTAAGTAATACTCGGTCATTGATCAGCTAAAAAAACACCGGCGCAAATTTATATCCTTGCTTTACTACAAAATTCTGATGTACACAAGAATGCCTTTTAATAGTGCTAAGTGAAGCATATGTGCCAAGCAACATCAATGGCAGAGAGATGGCTAATATGGTAGGACAGATATTAGAAAGTCACAAAATCACTTTTCATGAAGATGAGTTGCCACTAGAGGGGTTGAGTTACAACAAGGCATTGCACATCACTATGCAATGCGGGGATTATTTTATCACCAGAATCCAAATTGATGGAGGGTTCAGCCTCAACATCTGTCTGTTGGTAACACTCAGGACATTGGGAAAGGGATTGCATGAGATCAAGGATGGGGCTATCAACGTAAAAGCTTTCGACGGTTCCTAAAGGTCCACCATTGGGGAAATTAGCATGTGTTTGCAAATGGGGCCTACTAGGTTTGATGTTGATTTTTAAGTGATAGACGTGCTGACATCTTACAATCTGTTGTTGGGACGACCATGGATTCATACCGTTGGGGCCGTAGCATCAACACTACATTAGGCAGTGAAGTTTCAGTGGAATCACCAAGAGGTGATCATTCACGGCGATGGTAGCAATCCCATATACAGTTGCCAGACCATCCCAGCAATTAGAGGCAGAAGAAATATAGGCGGGGAGACCTATTACCACATTGAGCGAGTCAACGCCGTTGACAAGGAAAAATAGTGGGACAACAAAATTGAGAACATACTGAACTGGAGCGGATACGAACCTGGCAAGGGGCTTGGTAAGAACCTCCAAGGAATCGCTAAGACTATCAAATTAAAGAAATAGGGCACTTCCTTCGGATTGGGATATGAGTATACTTGGGAGGAATTCAACCACTGGTCGCCACCATGGCGCAGTCCCTACTATCCATTGGAGTAGCCAATACCATGCTTGGAGCAGACTTTCCAACCAATCGAAGTTATCTATGGGTCAGAAGAAGAGGAAGCGTTGGCAGCAGTAAGGAATTTGTTCCTAGAAGACGATGATATGGCTTGTTGTGTCATTTTCAAGGAGGAGGGGGAGGAAGGCCCTTCCATACAGGCTGTGAGCAGAGGAGCATGCCTCAACAACTGGACCATCATAACCACCAGAGCCCAGCAAGCCTCGGGTTAGTAAGGTTGAACAAGCATCATACACTATCTTTTATTTTACTAGTTAACTTTCCTTTCGCATTTTTAATTTTGCAATAAGATCTTCAATGTTCAAAACAGTTATGGAATTTATCAAAGCATTTTGGTTTTCTTAAAAATCTTATTCTTATAATTTTCTTTCATTACTTTACTTATACAACATTACTATTACTTATCTTGATGAACTAATGACTGTGACATGCAATTAGACAACGCAACAAACAGACGTAGACTCAGAGAAAGATGACATATCGGAAGAGATTGTTAAGGAAGTCGAGAATTTTGAAATTAGGCTAAAGTTCAACCTGGATGAGACTGAGATTGTTAACCTGGGAGATGAAGAGAATGCCAAAGAAACACGAATCAGCGTTCACTTATCACCTTCAGAAAAGAAGGAATACACAGAGTTTCTAAGAGAATATGAGGACATATTCGCCTAGTCGTACGATGAGATGACTTGTCTGAGTACATCTATTGGGGCACACAAACTGCCAACTGATCCGACATGTCCACCAGTAAAATAGAAGCTCAGAAAGTTCAAGCCAGATATAAGTTTCAAAATCAAGGAAGAAGTCACCAAGCAGGTCAAATCCAAGGTTCTCAGGGTAGTAGAATAACCGACATAGTTAGCTAACATTGCCAAAGAAGGATGGGAAGGTTAGAGTCTATGTAGACTACCAGGATCTCAACCGGGCCAGTCCGAAAGATGACTTCCCCTTGCCGAACACACACATTCTGATCTCTCACGCCCTAAAAATCCGAGGAGCACGACTGGCGCTCAACCGAGTAGACCCGACTGAGGAAGCCTGCTATGTTTCATTCTACCCAAACTAGTTCATAAATAAAGAGGGGATATTATCCCATTTAATAAATCGCAAAAAAATCTATAATTAGCAACCCTCATTTCATTCTTGCTAATTACTTCATCTAGTTTCCAAAATATTACAAGTTTACAAATTTAATGAAAAACATGCTTATCAAGTACCAAAATTTCTAGCCGGACTCCCAACATCAACCACCACCCACAATAGTCTATGGAGCCTCTAAATATAAGATAAGAGCAATAGGGAAATTTCGGCAACAAGGCTCCAGCTATACCTCAAAATGTATTCAGAAAGTGAAAAAAAGAGACATAACATGACCCCGGGATGGATTGGGGCTTACCAACACAGCTGACGAAAAGTCGATGAGGTGCTATTGCCGGTGGTCTGGAGTACCTGCTATAGAACTACCTACAATCATAACACGAATGTGGCGCCCCCGGCATAAGGGACATTAGTGCCGTCGAATAGCACTAGTATATAAGGCTAAAAGTCCTATTTCAGATTGGAATACCCATACAAGCAAAGAATCCACAAATAGTAAGTCAAGATCAACAATATTCTAACACCCAATTTTTGAAACATGTTAGTCCTCTAGTTTATGAAAATAATATTTATAATTTTTGTTTGGTTGGGAGATCTCTAGCACCGATATAAGTTTTACCACTGTCTTTGTTAGCATGGAGTCCAATCATGACTCGATCGGCTATGTCATCCCTTTTAGAGACATATACCAAATCATAAATTTCCAATTTTTTAGGTCTCAAATTTCCAGATTGTTGATTTCCAGCACTATACCACCATGTGTGCGGCATGGCGTCCGATCACGTCCCAATCGGCTAAGTTTCCTTCCCACATATGCCGTGTGGGTTGGCGTTACAAAATTATAATGTTGCCAAGATCATCCCAGTTAAGAGAAATAAGCACGATGCACCCCTACACCGGCACATGTAGTTTCAGGAATGAGTCTTATGACCCACTCTTCCTCGGTGTTGCTAAAGATACTCCCAAAAATATATTTGATTCAATTTAGTATTGCACACAATTGTAGTATAAATACAAGTATACGAATATATCATAAACACATCCATGCTTACCTCAAATTCCTTCACCATTTATAGATTCCAGTTAGTATTTCCAGTCACCAACAACAATAGTATTTCCTTGACTCATTTGTCCATTCACAAGATTCTTTATTCCTGGCACGGTGGCCATATTCGGTTTTTCAAATTTTCGTCCCTTGATTTCCAAAGATCACCAACCAATATCAATGTACCAAATATTCCGGAAATTTTGTATTTTCAAATTCAACAGAGATAGAATCATCAAGCATAAGGGACTCTTCCCAAAGAGGAATATACCAACCAAAAATATTACATATTGATCGTATCTATAAGGCAATGCATTATATAAAACAACCACTTATAGGCATAGTTCGGGTACAAGGCCTTTAAGCCATTCTACTTTTGGAAGTTAGTTCATAAGACTTGAGACTTATTTTATAATTGTTTCACACTTCCTTATTTGATTCATTTCCATGTCATTACATCTCATCAACAAGTCGACCAAGTAGACATAATCAATCAAGTCATTTAGTACACATAAGAGCAACTAGGCTAATTCTTCTCACTCGATTAGCATGCCAAACTTCTTTTAAGATGCGACTCAGGACGATACAATTTTGGTAGGTAAACCACACTTAAACTAACAAAAAAATATGGAATTCACTTCTGAGAGAGAAAGTTTAGCCTACATACCTCGATTGAGCTTTCCTTAAGTCCTACTATACTCCGAGACTCTTAGCAACACCAATCTCTTTTAGGAAAATGACCAAGGTGCCTTTCTTGACAAATCTTCAAGGTTCAAGCAAGATCTTTAGGAGAAATATGAATGAAGAACCTTTTCTCCCACTAGGACCCCTTCTCTCTCTCTAAATGTATCAGAAAAATGCTTAAAATGAGCTATAACCCCGGATATATCGATAGGGAGGTCGGGTTAAAAATTAGAAAATTGGAGCCCCGAGTCAAAAATGCGATCGCATTTGTGATTGAAGAGTAAACATGCGGTCCGCATAATGGACCGCAAAATGCTCCCTAGAAACTGGACACTCTGACTGAGTCTGCGGCAGAAATGCGGTCCGCATTCACGTTCTGCGGTCGCAAAGCGAACCGCAGAACTGACCTTCATAAAATTCAAAGGAAAATATGCGATGACTATGCGGTCCGCATTTCAATTATGCGACCACATTTTCCACCGCATAGCGGACTTCACTTTTAACTAACATTCTAACTAACTCTGCAGCAGATATACGGTCTGCATACCTAATTTGCGGCCGTATTCTGGACCGCATTTTTTGCATTTTTTGGAAACTTATTCTTGACTTTTTAATGCATTATTCAATCCAAAAAGGTCCACGCTGCGGCGAGCAAAGCTCGCTGCGAGGTATATGAATTGCTAACACATGCTCCTAACTTGGAACCACGTGATCCGGGTTTTCGAGTAGGGATTTCACAGGGCCTTACATGATCGATAATTACGCCAAGCATGAATTGTAATCATTCGTGGATTGTTTTGCTGGCAATCACCAGATCTAGATGGACGAAGAAGATGCTGAGAAAACGGCTTTCATTACACCATGGGGAATGTACTGCTACAAGATGATGTCGTTTAGGTTAAAGAATGCAGGGGCCACCTACATGAGGGATATGACCACCATTTTTCATGATATGATACACAAGGAGATTGAGGTGTACATATATGACGTCATCATTACATCAAATAAGGTCACTAATCACATGGAAGATTTGAGGAAATTCTTCAATAGACTGCGGAGGTACAACCTAAAACTTAATCCCGCAAAGTGTGCATTTTGGGGTTCCTGCTGGAAAATTACTTGGGTTTATTGTGAGTCACCGGGGAATGGAACTGGATCCATCAATGATCAAAGCCATTCAATAATTGCTACCGCCAAAGAACAAGAAAGACGTAGTGAGTCCAGGGGAGACTTAACTACATCAGCCGGTTCATAAAACAATCTACAGTTATCTGTGAGCCGATCTAAAAGATGTTGAAAAAGGATGCCGCCACCAAATTAAACAACGAATGCCAGAAAGCTTTTGATAGGATCAAGGAATACCTGTCAACACCACCAGTCTTAGTCCCGCCTGAGCCAGATAGGCCTTTACTACTCTACATCGCAGTGTTAAATGATGCCTTCAATTTCGTCCTGGGGTAGCATGATGAAATAGGAAAGAAAGAGCAGGCCATCTATTATCTCAGCAAGAAATTTACTCCGTACGAGGCCCGGTAATCTCTGTTAGAATGCACCTATTGTGCTCTAACTTGGGTGGCCTAGAAGCTGAGGCACTACTTCTGTGCCTATACTACATATCTCATATCGAGGATGGATCCTTTGAAGTACATCTTTCAGAAGCCCATGCCCACCGGCAAACAAGCCAAGTGGCAAATCCTGTTGAGAAAATTCAACATTGTCTACTTAACTCAAAAATCAATCAAGGGACAGGCACAAGCAGATCACCTGGCCGAAAATCCTGTGGATGGAGAATACGAACCCTTTAAATACGTATTTTCCTAACGAAGAAATATCATCCATAGGAGAAGACATTGCAGAATCCTATGATGGTTGGAGAATGTTTTTCGACAGAGTGGCAAGTTTCAAGGGAGTTGGCATAAGAGCAGTCCTAGTATCAGAAACCGGTCCGCATTATCCAATGACTGCCAAACTCAGGTTCCCGTGCACCAACAATATGGCCGAGTACGAAGCCTACATCTTAGGGCTTAATATGGCTATTGACATGAACATTCAAGAGCTTCTAGTTATCGGGGATTCAGACCTACTCAAACATCAGGTCCGAGAAGAATGGTCAACCAAGAACTCTAAAATACTCCCGCACTTGCATCACGTGCAGGAGTTGAGAAAGAGGTTCGCAAAGATAGAATTTTGACATGTCCCTAGAATCCAGAATGAATTCGCCGATGCATTACTATCATCCATGATACAACATCCAGACAAAAACTTCATTGATTCCATTCCAGTAAAGATCCATGATCAGCCAGCTTATTGTGCCCACGTTGAAGAAGAGGTGGACGGAAAACCTTGGTTTCATGATATCAAGGAATATCTAGCAAAGGGAGAATAATCAGAGCTTGCCAATCATACTCAAAAACACACACTTCGGAGGCTGTCCAATAATTTCTTCCATAATGGGGGAATCCTATGCAGGTGGATTCCTGATTTAGGATTATTAAGGTGTGTCGACGCAAAGGAAGCATCTAAGCTGCTAGAGGAAGTCCATGTCGGGACTTGTGGCCCACATATGAACGGCTTTGTCTTAGACAAGAAGATCCTTTGAGCTAGTTACTTTTGGATGACTATGGAGACAGACTGCATCCAGTATCTCTGGAAATGCCACCGCTGCTAGATACACGCGGACATGATAAAGGTGCCACCAAATAAACTTAATGCAACAAGCTCACCATGGCCTTTTGCCGCTTGGGGAATGGATGTTATTGGACCAATTGAGCCTGCCGCTTCCAATGAACACAGGTTTATCCTGGTGGCAATCGACTATTTCATCAAATAGGTCAAAGCAGTATCTTACAGAGGAGTGACTAAGAAAGTCATGGCAGACTTTGTCCGCGACCGTATCGTTTGTCGATTCGGTATTCCAGAGTCAATCATTACTAACAATGTCTCCAACCTCAACAGTGACTTGATGAAAGCTATGTGTGAAACCTTCAAGATCAAACACAAGAATTCCATAGCCTATAGGCCACAAATGAATGGAGCTATAGAAGCCGCCAACAAGAACATCAAGAAGATATCGAGGAAAATCATAGAGAAACATAAGCAATGGCACAAAAAGCTATCATTCGCTCTATTGGAGTATCACACCACTGTTCGCACATCAACCGAGGAAACCCCCTATATACTGGTTTATGGTACAGAAGCAGTTATTCCCGCCGAAGTAGAAATTCCTTCCTTAAGGACTATACAAGAAGCTGAGTTCGATGATGCAGAATGGGTGAAGACTCGTTATGAACAGTTAGCTCTTATAGATGGTAAAAGAATGAATGCAGTTTGCCATGCCCAGCTTTATCAGAACAGACTGTCTAGAGCCTTCGATAAGAGAGTCAAGCTGAGATAGTTCATACCAGGGCAGTTGGTATTAAAGAAAATCTTCCCGTATCAAGATGAAGCCAAAGGAAAATTCTCTCCCGACCGGCAAGGTCCATTCATGGTTCACCGGGTTCTGACAAGATGAGCCCTTATACTTGCAAAAATGGATGGAGAAGTTTAGCCAAAACCAATCAATTCAGATGCAGTCAAGCGTTACTATGTGTAATATTATGCTTTTCTATATGATGTAATTTGAACTACGCCTGACCTGATTCCTGTTTAAGAGGGGATATATAGGCAGCCTTATGGGTTTGGTCACAAGTCAATAAAATTTTTATTTCCCCTGCAATTGGAAATTGGGACAGAATTTTGAGGACCACCCTCAAAATTCCGAAGTAATTTCAGCCATTCATCGCAAGCAGCCATCAGAAGCATCAACCCGTTAAACGGGGCAGAATTTTGAAGGAGATGCTCAAAATTTTGTAACAAGAGAGGTTGCAATGTTTTGAGCCACGTCACAGTCAGCGGTTCATCTAAAAAACTATTTCTTAGATATATACTTATCTCATACTTGTACAAACTCATGCATGTTTATTATTGAAATCGCTTTGTTCAGCAACGCTACCCCAATAATATATACCGTATCACCAGATCAAAGCCGAACAGGTCAAGCAAGGCCGACAGGGATACGAACTAGCCTCCCCTCTACAAAACTCACAATTTTTCTTTGGATGCAAGCATCTGGATTACGAAAGCATATGACATACTACACACCCACACGACAAATACTGATTCATGAATTCAACTCTCATGATTATTGCACTTACTGACTAGTCAACCAAGCACGCCAGTGATATCCCCTATATTACAATATCCCCAGCGATCCCGACATCATAACTTGCTATCAGCTAAGAAACCCTACAACCATTTGCCACTTCATTTTTATTTCTACATTGCATAAGGCTACCATTATGCCTTCCGAGACTAAGCACCATCTCCATCTGCATTTTCTACATTGCATAAAGCTACCATTCTGCCTTCCGAGACTAAACACTGTCTCCATCTGCATTTTCTGCATTGCATAAGCTACCATTCTACCTTCCGAGACTAAACACCGTCTCTATCTGCATTTTTTGCATTGCATAAGGCTACCATTCTGCCTTCCGAGACTAAACACTGTCTCCATCCGCGTATTGCATGGCTGAAAGATAGCCACTTTATTTACGCTTGCATGGCTGAAAAATTGCCACTTTATTTACACTTGCATGGCTGAAAGATCTCTACTTTATTTACGCTTTCACGGCTGAAAGATCGCCATTTTATTTACGCTCGCATGGCTGAAAAATTGTCACTTTATTTACGCTTGCATGGTTGAAAAATTGCCACTTTATTTACGCTTGCATGTCTGAAATATCGCCACTTTATTTACACTTTCATGGGCTGAAAGATCTCCACCTACTACATCTCATGGGCTAAAATATTGCCAAATAATCCGAGGGCATCATCGTTCGGAGGCACCATTGTCATAGCCCGAGAACACCATATCATGGCCTGAGGACTCCTTTTAATCTTTTGCATATCATTATTCAAAGGCATCATGGTTCGGTGGCATCATTATCATAGCCCGAGAGCATCATTTTATGGCCTGCAAATCCTTTATTATACGGTTCATGGCCCAGGACATCATAGTCTGTAGACGTCATCCGAACCGTCCAAAGACAACATTCATGGTCCGACGGAAATTTGCATCATGTTTAAATTTATGCACAATATATGCTTGTATTGCTTATTTGCAGGTGAAGCCGGTGAGCAACGGCCATCTCGGCAGGAGCGATTTCACTCCAGTTCCCACCGTCCTATTAGACCTTAACCATTCATCCCAACCTGAATATTGCGCCCGTTCTTGAAAGGTCTCCATCGGTATACTTCGACGACGGATCCCGAACTACATATTGCCTGATTCCTATAAGACGAGGGATATGTAGGTAGCTTAGAAGCCAGAGCACGACCAAACCTCTTTTAAGCCATTTCATCCGGTCAAAATCGATCATCATATCTTTACCCGATGACTCTTTCATCCTTTCCAGGTAAAGAGTGACAGTTGTTGATTCCTAATTTTTCCCAATATTTTTTAAATATGTAAAATACCTTCAAAATAGCCTATATAGGCATATATAAGTACATCCCAAGGTTTTATTATTTTTTCCTTAAATTTTCAAAGATTACTACCCTATTTTATTAAGAAAGACACAATAATTGTCACCAAATTATCATTTTTGGTGATTCATTTGCTGGATTCCCATATTTATACTAAAATATAGCTAAGATATTTTTTTTACATATTTTTACAAATTTATTTTAGTATTTTAAGGATCAAATTGCATATTTGCAATATTAGCCATTTTTAGGTTTAAATTCGTCTCATGTTTATAAAATGGGATTTTATATTTTTAAATTGATAATTATACAATATAAATTATTTTAGTGCTTTTAATTAGTTTTGAAAAAGTTATTTACTATTTTTATAAATTAAATGGGGAAAAGGGGCTATTTAACTTATAGCCAGATTTTGTCTCCAAATTTAGCCTAATTAAACCCAATACCCTAACCCAAATTAGGCCAACCCAAGACCCAAGCCCAATCCTAAATTTACCCAACCCAACCCGGATTAAATCTTGATCGTTGATCAATTTTGATCAACGGTCTAGATCCGCTCTTACCAAATTAAACCAAACGACCCCCAAGACCCTTGTCATTTCCTCACTCGTCTCTATCTCTCTATCTCTAGTTCTCTCTAGAACCTTACCCCTTCCCTTCCGCTCCGATGAGTCTCACTCACCTTCTTCGGCCACCTCCTGGCCTGAATCTATGGTGGTCTCACCACCTACCGGCCCTCTAGGGTTCCTACACACTTGTTCACTGAGGTTTCATGGTCTGAACACGAAGAGATTTGTCCAGACGTTGTTGGTTCAAGTTCTATGGCCATGTCCCAGCCTTGCTCCGGCAAGCCATGTCTGTTTCGAGCCTGGCTTCGACCCCTCCTACTTAGATCAACAACTATCCAAGCCTTTCTCATAGTTTGGTTTCCTCTAAAACACTAGCTTTTGAGGTTCTTCTATTTTCTTTAGATTTGTTCTAGATCCATGTTTTCCCTAAACTTTTAAACAATCTCTTGGTATTTCTTTCAAAAGTTATGCATTCAAAACCTTTATATTTTTTTCGATTTAGGGTTTTTCTTTTTTGAGTTATTCAGATGTTTCTTCTATTGTGTTCTTTATATGTTTCTCTACTGTGTTCTTTATATAATTCTCTATTGTGTTCTTTATATGTTTCTATACCGTGTTATAGTTAAGTTTTTTCTAATATGCTTCTCCTACTGTTCTTATTTGTTTCTTACATTAGGTTTCTTATCAGTTCTTCTTCTATGCTTCTTTGAGTCCCTCTACTATGTTTCACATGTTGTTATTTTACTATGCTTCTCATGAGTTCCTTTCTGAGACCTCTGGACCTATTTCGAACAATATCTTTTCTTTGATTACTTGTTCTCTCATCTCTGCACTCAATTGATGTTAAAACCCTGGAATTTGGGAGTTCATCCGAGTTTTAGAACATTGGCTGTGTGATATGTTGTTTCATCATCTTTGGAATTGTCTGATTTCACGAACCTTAACTATTTTGAGTTTCTGAATTTATTTCATCTATTGTTCAACCTTGAAATTCTTGTTTAAACCTCTATTTCTTTAAGCAATTATGATTTTCTACTAAACTCTTCTAAGGTCCTTATACCTGACCCTTTGTATGCTATTTGTGACGACCCAACCGGCCGTCTTAAGAATTAACGCCCCGATCACATATTAACTGCTTCCCCTAAGTCCATTTCTGCTATTTTGGTTTGCCGGGATGTTAGGTGTTGGGTTTCGAAGAGTTTTGGGACACTTAGTCCCTAAATGAGAGCTTAAGCGTTGAAAAATGGCCTTTAGTCAGAACAGTGTAAAGGCGACCTCGGAATGGAAATTTGAGTGTTTTGTTAGCTCCCTTAGGTGATTTCGGTGTTGGGAGCATGTTCGGAATGTATTTTGGAAGTCTGTAGCTCATTTAGGCTTGGAATGCCGAAGTTTGAATTTTTAAAGTTTCTGGTCCGACAGTGAGTTTTTGATCTGAGGGTTGGATTGGAATTCCAGAAGTTGCAGTAGCTCCGTCATGTTGTGAGCACGTGATTTTTGCACTAAGCAAATTATTCCTAAAATTCAAATAAAATGATTTTTTCTTTATTTTATATATTTTTTTGATATTTTTGCATTTCTGTGTTAATTAGTTGCATAATAATTCATATTAAAAATACAAAAAATATGCATATGCATTAGGATTTTTAATTTTTACAATTTTAGTATTAATATTTTTAGAACAATTTAAGGAAAATAAAAAATAGCATTTTATTGTTTTAATCGGAAATTGCTATAAAATAGTTATCAAATAAATTTTTAGAATTTAATTAGTTTTAGTTAATTTCACAATTTAATAAAATCAAAAAAATATATATAAAATTAGAAAAGAAAAATAAAAATACAAAATACAAAAATAAAAATGCAATACAAAAATATGCGAAGGAAATATAAGAAAAGAAAAAGAACAAAGAGAAAAAAATTGATTTGGGCCAATTACCCCAAAATCCAAAACAAACAAACGCCCAGGCCCAAAATTACTCCATGCCCGTCTGCCCTGCCTAGCCAAAACGACCCCGTTTAAAGAAAGCCAAATCTGAGCCGTTGAAACCTGGTGATCCAACGGTTGAAGCCTGATCTCACTAAAAATGAAACGACGACGTTTTGCATTGGTTGATCTCGACCCTTCATTACCTTGATCCAATGGTTGAGGCTTGATATCATTAATAATTGGAACGACATCGTTCAGTGCCCAAGAGATCTCAACCGTTCATTCTCATTCATCCAATGGTTGAAGTTTATTACTACACTTTTAATATACCGGTACAAATTCAAAACCCTAAAAATATTTCACTTTCTTCATCTTCCTCACTAATTAGCCGCCCCCATCTCCCCGCCGACCCCCGTCGGAACCCTACCGGTGGGAAATGTTACCTTTACCAATCAACCCCCAAATAACACCACAAAACTGCCTTAAGCCCCTGATTCCACCCCTCTACTTCTTTTCCTTCGAATCCCTCTCTTTCGCTTCGAATATCCAAAAATGTGTCGCCGGAACCCTAACTCCGGCGAACACGACTTCACCCAAACTAGCCCAAAATCACACTGTAACCTCTCCTTGACACCCTCAACCCATTTCGGAAAATCTTGAGTCCCAAAGAAAACTGGATTGGCTCAAATATAAGGTTAAAGTTTTTCCGGTGACTCAAAATTCAAAAAATCGATGCCAAATCTCTCTTGCTCTTCTTGAGGTCTAGGAGACTATCCAGTTATAAAAAAAATGAAAATGAAAAAGCTAAGTTCCTCTTCTCTTTTCTCTATTTATGTTTCTTTCTTTTTTGCATGCATGTTTGTTTGTTTTTTTTATCATGAATCTCTTAATTTTGTTTGATTAGTCTTATTAGGGTTTACTAATTTTGTTAAAGAGCATCTTTTAATTTTTGTTTAATTAATTTCAATGATAAGTAATTAGATATTAATATTAAGTTTTAATAAATAGATTCTGATTAATTTTGATTTAGTAAACAAATTGATAGTATAATTGGATTTTCATGATCGAACAGTAGATTTTAATTGTTTTGTTTTGATATTAGTCAATTATGATATTTGTTAGTTTGAGTATTTTTGGATTAATTGATAATAATTAGTTGATTTGGTTATAGCTGCTAAATGATAATCAGTAATTAGTTAGAATTAAAATTAGATTCTGATAATTAGTTTGTTAAAATCTGGAGTTCAGGGGTAAAAGAAATTAAAGGGTAATAGGGTAAAATTAACTAAGTTCAGGGGTTAAAGGGGTAAAAGAGCAGTAGGCTAGTTAGTAAAATCAAGTTTATTTCAGGGGTAGTCTGGGTACATGAAAAGGGATAATGATAATAAACCTAAGGAAGTGAGGGTAGTTTGGGTATAGGAAAAGGGTAAATAGGTAGATTTTTAAGAGAAGTGAGGGCAAATAGGGGTTTACACTAGGATAGAAGATTCTAGATTGGGGTGTATTGAATTACAAGTAAAAGAATAAGGGTATAAATGAAATAAAAGAGGGATCATAGTGTAATTAACAAAATTTGAACTTCCTTCCAAATTTAAATCTATAAATAGGCATCAATATGCCTTATTTCAGAAGTTTTGGCAATCTGAAAAATATCTCTCAAGTAATTTCTGCCATTATAGATCCAAATTCTCGAAATTCAATACTTCCAAAACTCAGAAAAACATTAGACTTAGTAGAAATATCCAAAAATCCACTGTTTCGTTGACCTTAGTTCAATTAGAAGGCTGTAAATTGATTCTCTTTGGGTTCTGTTAATTGTAAATGCTGTGAGCTTGCACTGGATTGGTCAAATTTGTGTTCTTCTGGTTTACATTTTTGCTGTGACTTAATTCTGGTGGTGTTGAGGCTGTGATTGAAATTTGCTGTATTGATTCCTGTTGCTGTTGCTGATATAGAGTTCTGACTCTTCTTCTTCTCACATTTTCTTCTACTCAGGTATACATTTGTACTCGGCATTGATGTAACTTCAAGCTTGAGCAATGAAAATAAAAATTCAAATATTGTTCTAAAATTTCACTAGTAATATGTGTTTAAATCTAATCAGATTTATATAGATACAACATTTAAATATGACAATTTGTATTCGATAGGATTAGTCGAGTTTGTACCGGACTGTAATTTCGGACTGTTTTACTAGCATATTTGGACTGTAATAATACTTGATTTGTGATAATTTTCTAGTAATAATTAGAATTCATTGTAATATTGAAGTTAATAGTTAGATTTGGAATGGTTTTAAGTAATTAGTATGTGAAAAGGAATCTGGAAAAGTTCTGTTGTTTAATCTCATGTTCTATGTATAACTTTGATTATTAGAAGTTAACAAGTATAAACAAATATTTCATGTGCTTAACCTGTTTAGCATGTTATTAAAATTTCAGTAGTTCAGTTATGCATTTTTAGGATATTAGAATTTTAAATTGATAATAATAGTTAAAATCTGTTAAAAAACGATATGTTTAGTATTAATAGACTCACTTTAGATTTTAATAATTCAAGTATGCTTCGTTATTTTCTGCTGAACGTGCTTATAAGAAGTAAAAAATGTTAATAATTAGGTAAATTGTAGACTCAATAACCTCATAAAATTTGATCCCTTGATCCTTCATTAGAAACCTATTGTGTGGTTGTTTGTTTGGGCTGATTCTGAAGCCCAATAAAGATGAAACAGGATTAATGAAATTTGTTTGGGCCAGTAGTGCAAGGCCCAAAGCTGCCAGGAATTTTAAAAAATAAATATCAATTAAAGTCCTAAGTATAGTAATGTCATAAATAAAATATTATTAACATAAGGAAATTAAATTCATAGTCATATGTTAATTAACTTTTAGAGACAAAATTTAATAGAGAATTATGATTACTTTTAAGTTGGCCTTTTAAATAAAATGATGAGACGAGCCTCGCCAAAGTAAAAATAAAATTGCGGGGCCCTCAATAATGACTTACAAAAATATTAGAAATTGGGAGGACTGTTTAGCGAATTTCACGGTCTTCCTCAAAGATAATAAACACGTAGTTGCTTTAGGCGTGTATGTAATAATATTACCTTCCCAAATACGGGTGTACATTTATGTGACCCAAATCCAAATCTCAACAAAGTTGAAATATGTTTAAAGCAACGGGCGTACTAGTACGGCGTGGTTCGAGATACATTTTCACGATGTTGTAATTCCTGTAAAAATAAATAATAAATATAATAATATCGGATTATTAACAAAAATGGCACATAAAAGACAGAACATGTATTGAAATCAGATAAAATCAAATACAACAGTTGAGCGACCGTGCTAGAACCACGGAATCCGGGAATGCCTAACACCTTNTCTTTAATTGGAAAAACTCCTTTACGCCCTTCACAGGGTGTATTAAAACGTAAAAAAGAGGTGTGACAGCTCTGGCGACTCTGCTGGGGACACAAACCCAGAACTTCGGTTTAGGGTTTAAGAATTCGAGCTCGGAATAATTGTTGTATTTGTTTATATCTGATTTCCCGACATGTTCATGATTAATGTGCTAAATGTTTACCGCTTTGATATTATTTGAATTGTATACAAACTGCGTCGAAAACCCTTCTCTTCTCACCTCCGGGGATGTGCTTACTGGTTGAGACTCCCTATTCTGTTAGTGTCAATACCCTTAAATAAGAAAGAGGCCGGACAAGTTACTAAGCCGGATGGCCTTTTGGTTCCCGGTACGTAGCCCCCTCCTCGACTCGAGTTGTCCGCTCGGGTACACAGTCTAGAACATATAACCAGGTTTTGAACTTAGAATAAGGACGTTTATTTGCATTACATATGACTTAGGGGACTCAACACAGGGGTTGGGTCCGTCTAGTACAGGTATTCGGATATGAAATGACCACCATACATTTTACGTGTTGCATTTATTTATCTCGGGCCATCATGTTGACCGGTTTTTTTGTGAAATTGAGAAAAAGAGAAAAAGAGAAAATAATAGTAATTGTTTAGTTTTAGAAAAACCGAGACCCAAATACTGTCGAAACTCTGCCGAAATTTTGTAAAAAAAGGGGTTTAAAAAATAGGAAGGATTTGATTTCTAAAGCAAAATAAAATATAAAAGAGTTTTTATTTTGGGGTTATTGAAAATAAATAAAAATTGTTATATTGTCTTGTTTTCAAAAATTTAAAAAATATATAGTTTGTTTTGCATTGCTTTAAAATAGTTTGGTTATTTGATTTTTGCCAAAAATTAGAAATGAAAAAAAAATATGGTTTGTTTTAAAATAGTTTGCCCGAACTACGCTGGTTTGATTCTCACCAAGTGTGAGATACGTAGGCAACCCTTGACGGGTCCAACCACACCTTTTTGCAAAAAATAGCCAAAAATATACATTTTATTTTAAATAAATCAAGTTATGCCGTTTTGTCAAAATAGACAAATGTCCCAAAAGGGCGCTGGAAGGCTATTTTTGAAAATGGCCACTTTGAGTCATTTCCTAACGGTTAACGGACACAACCTTAAAATCTTCTCTTGGAAGTGCTGAAAGGTCGTATCGGCAAAGTAGTTTTTTTTTACTTGTAAAAATTAGAATTCAAAAACAAAATATATATATATATAGTGCTTTTCTTTAAGGAACATCATCTTTCCCAATGTAGCTGGCTATTTCCTCTAATGTCAGTGTAGGTCCGAAGTCCGAAAAGTGGAACACATTATGTATTGGGTCCCAATATGTAATCAATGCTTTGACAATATCTCCCCGATGCACAATATCTAGCAAACCGGTGAGACCTTTCAAATATTTCTTACCTTCATCTTGCCCTTCCCTTCCTAGATCATTCCACCACAGACGTAACTCCAAAGGGATCTTATGCAAAAATGATTCATTTTTAGTCCTGCTCATCCTGCACATTTACTAAGGTGATTTAATCATTTATTTATGACCTAAAAGAAAAGCACTATATATATATATATAGTGCTTTTCTTTAAGGAACATCATCTTTCCCAATGTAGCTGGCTATTTCCTCTAATGTCAGTGTAGGTCCGAAGTCCGAAAAGTGGAACACATTATGTATTGGGTCCCAATATGTAATCAATGCTTTGACAATATCTCCCCGATGCACAATATCTAGCAAACCGGTGAGACCTTTCAAATATTTCTTACCTTCATCTTGCCCTTCCCTTCCTAGATCATTCCACCACAGACGTAACTCCAAAGGGATCTTATGCAAAAATGATTCATTTTTAGTCCTGCTCATCCTGCACATTTACTAAGGTGATTTAATCATTTATTTATGACCTAAAAGAAAAGCACTATATATATATATATAGTGCTTTTCTTTAAGGAACATCATCTTTCCCAATGTAGCTGGCTATTTCCTCTAATGTCAGTGTAGGTCCGAAGTCCGAAAAGTGGAACACATTATGTATTGGGTCCCAATATGTAATCAATGCTTTGACAATATCTCCCCGATGCACAATATCTAGCAAACCGGTGAGACCTTTCAAATATTTCTTACCTTCATCTTGCCCTTCCCTTCCTAGATCATTCCACCACAGACGTAACTCCAAAGGGATCTTATGCAAAAATGATTCATTTTTAGTCCTGCTCATCCTGCACATTTACTAAGGTGATTTAATCATTTATTTATGACCTAAAAGAAAAGCACTATATATATATATATATATATATATATATATATATATATATATATATATATATAGTGCTTTTCTTTTAGGTCATAAATAAATGATTAAATCACCTTAGTAAATGTGCAGGATGAGCAGGATGAGCAGGACTAAAAATGAATCATTTTTGCATAAGATCCCTTTGGAGTTACGTCTGTGGTGGAATGATCTAGGAAGTGAAGGGCAAGATGAAGGTAAGAAATATTTGAAAGGTCTCACCGGTTTGCTAGATATTGTGCATCGGGGAGATATTGTCAAAGCATTGATTACATATTGGGACCCAACACATAATGTGTTCCACTTTTCGGACTTCGGACCTACACTGACATTAGAGGAAATAGCCAGCTACATTGGGAAAGATGAGGTTCCTTTAAGGCATAAGTATTTGGTTGCACCGAGAATTGTACCCGTGCACAGATTTTTAGACTCTTTGAAGATAATCAGAACCGTCCATAACACAGATTTGGCAAATGGTTTCTGTACTCTAAATTTCATATATCATCGCTATGGCCATATCGGGGGGTTCAACAATACAGAAAGCAAGATATGTAGCAAAAGAAATCGCCAGAAGTGGGAAGAGCATCGACATTTCGCCTTTGTGGTGGTTTTTCTGGGACTTTTGGTATTTCCGAGAAAGGACGGGAGCATTGATATAAAGATAGCTAGGGTTGTCAGCACGTTCATTACCCAAGCCAAAAGTATCTCTTGCACCTATGATATTGGCTGATATTTTCCGTGCTCTTACGGCTTGCAAGGCTGGGGAAACTTTCTTCGAAGGGTGCAGTTTATTGTTACAAATGTGGATGATTGAGCATCTGTGTCATCGTCCTCAATTCTTTAGCTACGGGTCTCCAGAGAAAACGTGCATAGAAGAGTTTCATACAAGGATTAGAAGGGTCAAATTGCCAGAAGGATTCACGGGTTGGACAACATATTTTCGGTCCCTCAATGCTAGTCAAATTGAGTGGACGTTTGGATGGTTACCCGTTGATGAAATCGTATATATGCCGGCAGCTCGACCACATTTTTTTTTGATGGGGCTTAAAAGCATTCAGACTTACGCCCCTTATCGTGTGTTGAGACAACTTGGGAGATGCCAGATAGTACCCAAGGATGATGATCTTAGTTTGCAAGTGGTCGAGATTGGCCCCGATGGCCAATTTCCCGAAGCACTGGTCCGCCAGATCTGGAGCGAATGTCAATATTTGGCGGCAAATACTTATGTCCGTGATCGAGCTAAAGGAGAGGTATCACCTGATTATCAGGCTTGGTATAGAAGGGATGTTTCATTCGGAAGGCCAGCCAAAAGGCCTCACCTCCAGGAGTTTGCTGAATCATCACAAGAGCAGCGGGCTTGGTTAGCCAAAGAAAATGAGTATAGGGCAAAGATTAGCATGTTGGAAAAATAGGTCAAAGACCTCAAGTTTGAAAACAATGTGCAAGTTGCAGCTGACAAGGGTGAGAAAAAGCAATTGGCCAAAGAGAATGAGGCATTACGAGCTCAAATCCAGAAAATGAA
>MU784450.1:7662-20086 GCA_026770625.1 Nicotiana glauca
TAGATTTCCCATCCTCGGGAGTTGTGATGGCGCCTGCTAGTGAAAGCTAGGCAAGCCAACCATTTGCATTATTTAACTTTTTCCCATTTTCATCCTTTAACAATTAAGAATCAACATCATATAAATAATGGAATTTAATAATAGGAAGACTGAAATGTAATATTTTAGTAATGATACCAATACCAATCCATAATATAATCTACCTAAAACTGGTGTAACAATTTCACAGACTTTCTAGGAATACTACAAATAAGGGTCTGAAAGATAAATACAACATTATCTCTAAAATACATAAAAGAAACCTAATGAAAGTATATAAGGAGACGCCAAGGACTGCGGACGCCTTCAGGACTACCTCGGGTCTCTGAATGGGCTGAAGGCAGCAATCCAAAGCTAAGGTCCATACGCTCCAGTACTAGTATCTGCACAAAAGAGTGCAAAGTGTAGTATCAACATAATCAACCCCAAGTGCTAGTTAGTGCCTAGCCTAACCTCGACGAAGTAGTGACGAGGCTAGGACCAGACTACCAAATAAACCTGTGTAGTTAAATCATATACAATGGAAAATAAAGGCAAAACTCTACAATTAAATATAGGAAGGGGGAACATGCTGCGGGGAACAACAAGTAACAACATAAACCAACAAAATGTAAAGAACAACAAAACTCAATTATTAATAGAAATCAGGAAATCAAAGACAAATGCACCGCATCACCCTTCGTGCTTTTACCTCACATAATCATGGCACAGAATGATCCTTTATGAATTATCACTCATATAAAGGCATATAATTGTAATCGTGCGGCACGACATCAACCTTCGTGCTTTAACACTCTCTCACAAATATCATGCACGGCATCACCCTTCGTGCTTTAACACTCTTCCTTACCCTAACAACAATCACAAAAGAATAAGGGTAAGAGAATCAATAAAATCACAATACAATCCTGGCAAGGGAACAATAGTACAACAATCATATCCCGGTAAGGGAAACAATATCAAAAGCAATAACATCTCGGCAAGGGAGATAACATTAAAAACAACAACATCCCGGCAAGGGAGACAACATCATAATCCTCTTCTCTTTTTCACATTTACTTCACAACGCAATTCACAACTTGAGACAATGCTCTATAATATTTAATTGCCAATAATACTTCCACAAATTATTTTACAACTTGAGCCAACACTCTTCAACATTCAAATACCAATATTACTTCTACAAGCCTTGTTCAACAATAGAAATCATCACATAAGGCATGAACAATACTAATAGAATCACATTAATCATAGTATAGGACTCACATGCATTCTTGACAGCAACGTATAGATACTCGTCACCATGCCTATACATTGTACTCAACATATAACACATAGCAAACATGACATAACTTTTAATCCCTCAAGCAAAGTTTACACCAAACACTTAACTCGATGCTACGAACACAATTCAATCATCAACTACCGCTTTACCTATTGATTCCACCACCAATTCGCTTGTATCTAGCTACAAGCTACTTAATTATATCAATATTAGTACTTATTAGCTATGCTAATTTTAGCATGACATATATGGTATTTTTAGATTATGTTAATATTCATTATGGCTTATTAATTAGAAATATTTGTTATATGTAGTTTTATTAATTTATCTTTTTTTATTGAATATTTTAATATAATGTTATGACTTATCTCATATTATTGTTCTAGTTTCTTGAAAAACACATTATATAGTTGTATTTCACTATGACTTAAGCAACATTTGGAGCACAAGTTACATATTTTATGCTATGAAGACTTTACCGGAAAAAAACCTAAAAATCCAGAAAAAAGAACTAAAAACCCCAAGAAAAATCAAGATTGAAAAACCTGACTTTGTTGGTTTGGTTTGGTTTATAAATTTAAAAATATGACACCATTGGTTTGGTTTGATAATTGAAAAATTCGAACCAACCCGACCTATGTACACTACTAATTGAATGACATCAATCATGATTTAGGCTACTGATGTGTTTTTTTCTTCTGGAAAAAACATTAAAACCAGAGTTTAAATCTATAATTGTAAAAAGAATTTATGAAACATGCAGCATAGTACAAGAATCCATCCCCAATTATTTGTCAAAACCAGCTCATACTTATCTTTTATTCTGCCAAACAACAAAGGTCAATGAATGTTTGAATTGCACATTGTTTTTTTATTCTTTCCCCGTTTTCTCTTAGACTCTAATTTCACATAAACATTGCTATGCATGCATTTAATTAAATATACTTGAGGCAAGACTATTGTGAGATGCACATTGGTGGTGAGACATGTGGCAAGCTATGCACAACTTGGCTGCCAAGTTGGATGCCAACAATGATAATTGAAGTTTGTGGTGATTAGTTAGAATATATATATTTAGGGGGTTAATTAGGTTTCTAGTCGGTTAGGAGATTTGTATAAATACTCATTAGCGGTAATGAAACTGTGGGCTTTCCACTTTTCTCTTCTGCAATCTCTATTTCTCTTATTCTTCTCAAAACATTCTAGAGTATTGAATCTTAGAATTGTGAGACAATTATAGCATTTGGGCATGGTACCAGAGTGACTGATCGCCAAATGGATATTCGAAATTGACGATTGTTGATTAGCAGTGGTGAAAGTGAATCAAGGTTTGCTCAATTTGCTCAGCAATAGCGAACAAACTTACCTACGCTCATCACATTTTCATGAACCTAAGGAGATACACCTGGTATAATTCCACTTCTTGTAAAACTCACTTGATCAAAGAATTATGGAATGTGGAGCAGATCGTTGTGCATTACGTTCATGGCGATGATGAAATTAGGTTTTGTAACCGGTACTTGTAAGCAAGAATCCTTTGATAAGGAGTTGCGTGAGCAATGGGACACATGCAATGCAACAGTCATTTCGTGGATCATGAACACAGTATCAGTTGACCTTCTCAGTGGCATTTTGTATGCATCTGACTCGCACATTGCCTGGCAGGATTTGTAGGAACTGTCACGACCCAAAATTGACTAATAGTCGTGATGCCGCCTAACACCGCCATCAGTCAAGCAAAAAGTGAGTGATTACTCATTTTAGTATTTTAAAATCATGATTTTCATTAATTAAATAGTATGAAATATAATTTATAAGGTAGATGATAATATTTTCACAACTACAATAATGAATAACCCGTAGGAACCCCAAAACCTGGTGTTACAAGTGCATGAGCATATTTTTAGGGAGTACAACATTAATACAACGCATGTTCGGAATGTAAAAAAGATTATATAAGATAAATGGTACAATGGAGACTCGGTGACTGCGATGCGTAGCCTAAATTGCAGCTCACATAAATTCTCCTCAAGAGATGTGCCTACGCGCCATAATGATCACCAAATGACCTGTCAAATCCTATAAATTTTGGTGGAAATGTGTAGCATTAGGAAATAAATCAATGCATACCCAGTAAGTATCTAGACTAAGCCCGAAAAAGTAGTGATGAGGGGTCGACATCGACACTTACTATAGGTCGAAATAAATAAATGATAATTTATAACATATATGAAGTGCACAACAATAGTGGAGTAAATCTGTAATATCATAATGTTCCAACCACTCCTTTTAAAGCATAAATCTCTCAACCTTGTATTCTACCTTGATATCTCAGAAAAATGCCATGTGTCAATACCAAATAAATAAGAAATACCATAAAATGTCGGGCACTAGTTGAACATTTATCTTGTGAATATTTGAATACTAGTGATTACACATGATTCTGCTGATGTCGTTTGGCCAGATCAAAAATATAGTATACACTATTGTGGGACATATGACACAATCCATAGTGTCACGATCCAATTCTATTATAGGACGTGGTATCATCTGGCGTCGCCGCGAGGCAAGCCAATAGTGAACTAACTTCGTGATTTCCCTTTTTAATAGATTTTCAAGTGATTAAACTTTTCTTAATTTAAAAAATTTAGGAAATAATAGATTTAGAATAAATAACATGAAAGCAGCTAAGTGCAATCATAACAACAACAACAACAACCAGTAAAATCCCACAAGTGGGGCCTGGGAGGGTAGTATGTACGCAGACCTTACCCCTACCCCGAAGGCATAGAGAGGCTATTTCTGAAAGACCCTCAACTCAAGATAATAAGGAAAAAAGAAGAAGAGAATATTAGTTTCACTATAGAGATCATAGTAATAATAGGAACATAAAATGTAGAAGAAAAATACAAGGCAGAAATGATGACTAGTAAATAGATCTTGCACCGAAAAGAGAAAATATTAAGATACGACGAAGCCCCTATCTATTTTAAACTAAAACCTTACTAGAATAGTCTCACAACGGTAAAAAGTAACGCGAGACTCAAATACTTCCTAGCCTACAACCATAATACTCAACCTCCATAACTTCCTATCAAGTGTCATGTCCTCGGAAATCTGAAGCTTCGCCATATCCTGCCTGATCATTCCTCCCCAATACTTCTTAGGCCAGCCTCTACCACTTCTCATTCCCTCCATAACCAGCCACTCACATCTCCTTACTGGAGCATCTGTGCTTCTCTTCATTACATGCCCGAACCATCTGAGCCTCGCTTCCATCGTGTTATCAATGGGAGCCACATGCACCTTCTCCCGGATATCATCATTTCTAATCTTGTCCATCCTAGTGTGCCCGCAATTCCACCTCAATATCCTCATTTATGCTACTTTAATCTTTTAGATGTGTGAGTTCTTAACAGGCCAACACTCAACCCCATACATCATGGGCGGTCTAACCACTGCTTTATAGAATTTACCTTTGAGTATCATTGGCACTCTCTTGACACACAAAACTCTGGATGATAACCTCCACTTTATCCATCCTACTCCAATACGGTGTGCGACATCTTCATCGATCTCCCCTTCCCCGTGGATAAGTGACCCAAGGAACTTGAAGCTTCCTCTACTTGGGATAACCTGTGATTCAAGCCTCACCTCCACGCCCACTTCCCCCAGCTTAGTGCTGAAAATACACTCCAAGTATTCCATTTTCGTTCTGCTCAGCTTAAAACCTTTAGACTAAAGAGTCTATCTCCAAACTTCCAGTCTCTCGTTAACACCGATTCGTGACTCATCGATCAGAACTATGTCATCGGCAAATAGCATGCACCATGGCACCTCCAATTGGATATGGTTTGTTAACGTATTCGTCACTAGGGAAAATAAGAATGGACTAAGCGTAGATCCTTAGTGTAATCCCATTTCGATCGGGAAATACTCAAAGTCACCTTTTACCGTCCTAACCCGAGTCTAAGCCCTATCACAGGTGTTCTTAATTGCCATAATATAGGGAACCGACACTTTTTGCCTCCAAGCATCTCCAGAGAACTTCTCTAGGAACCTTGTCATATGTTTTCTCTAAGTCAATAAATACCATGTACAGATTCTTCTTTCTCTCTCTGTACAGTTCCACCAACCTCCTAACAAGGTGTATAGCTTCTGTGGTTGAATGACCCGACATGAACCCAAACAGGTTGTCTGATATAAACACTGTCATCCTCACCCTCGCTTCAACGACCCTCTCCGATACTTTCAGTTATTTGATGCCCCTATAATTGTTACAACTCTGGATATCACCTTTGTTCTTATACAATGGAACCACCGTACTCCACCTCCACTCATTTGGCATCCTCTTAGCCTTAAAAATAACATTAAACAACCCAGTCAACCACTCCAAACCTGCTTTCCCTACACACTTCCAAAATTCCACCGTAATCTCATTTGGTTCGATTGCTCGTCCTCTAATCATCTTACGCATAGCCCCCATGACCTCCTCAACCTTGATATGCCTGCAATGCACAAAGTCACGGTGACTCTCAGAATGCTCCAATTCTCCATGCACAATATCCTGATCCCCTTTTTCATTCAGAAGTTTATGGAAGTAAGTCTGCTACTCCTCTTAATCTGGGCATCTTCCATAAGTATCCTACCATGTTCGTCCTTGATGCATCTCACTTGGTCCAAATCCTGAGCCTTCCTCTCTCTCAACTTGGCCAATCAGAATAACTTCTTCTCTCTGCCCTTTTCCCCCGGTTCCTCGTACATACGACCATAAGCCGCAGTCTTAGCCTCTGTGACCAACAATTTAGCTTCCTTCATAGCTACCTTATATCTCTCCATGCACGCTCGCCTCTCCTCCTCACCTATGATATCTACTAACTTCAGGTATGCCGCCTTCTTCGCTTCCACTTTACCTTGGACCACTTCATTCCACCACCAGTCTCCTTATGCCTACCAGAGACACCAGTCGAGACCCCTAGCACCTCTCTCGCAAATGCCCTTATACAGTCTATTGTTCCTGACCACATAGTGTTTGTGTCCCTGCCTCTCCTCCAAGCTCCCATAATCGATAACTGCCACTCCAACTCTTGGGCTTTATCCTTAGTCAGGGCTCCCCACCTGATTCTCGGTGATCCCCAAGCAGACCGTTTCTTCCTCTCTAACCTAATACCAACTTCTATCACTAAGAGTCTATGCTGCGTCATGCGTGTCTCACTCAGGATCACCTTGCAATCTTTGCACAACCCTCTGTCACACCTCCTGAGGAGGATATAGTCAATCCGAGTCTTTGCTACTGCATTTTGAAAAATAACCAAATGCTCCTTCCTCTTCGAAAATCTAAGTGTAATCACAACCATAACAATAAACCAAAATTACAAGTCTACTAGTGTGTGCCAAGATATGGTGTCACAAGTGTATGGGCTACTAGTAGAATTTACAAAAGATCACTTCTCTATTGTCTAAAATGAAATAGATATAACAATAAACAAAAGAAAGACTCTTGCTTTTGCAGAATGGCTCGAAAGGCAGCTCACCGTGTAGTCTCATAACAGGGATCATGTATGTGCGCCAGACTGATATCCAGATGCACATGCCTCAGATCCTTCACATTAAGTGCAGAAGTGTAGCGTGAGTATATAAACAACATGTACCCAGTAAATATTCATTCTAACCTCGAAAAAGTAGTAACGGGGGGTCGACTTTGATACTTACTATAGGCTAATAATAAAATGTCAAAATAATAACTAAGCATATATTACATAAATATAGCTAAAACTCAATAACAGGAATAATAATAAAAATTTCTTTCGCTAAGGGTATATCTTAAGATTATCTTCCATAATTTAACAATTTATATCTCAAGTCAATGAAAAATATTAATTATAATTGGTTTCAAAGATTTATCACGTGCAAATTATGCCAAGGTCGTACGACCCGATCCAATATAAAAATATTTAAATTTTGCACTACCGAGGATTGAATGACATGAACCATAGATGCATCTATCTGTTGCCAAAGCGATCGGCCCGTTCCACAAAATAAATTACTTTAAAGAAACACAAATTCTCAATTACAGTCAAGTGTTTCGTTCACAACTTCAAGTAAGTAAAATTTAACTTTTTACAATTCTTTTATCAAATTTCAATATGACTTAAGCAATTAAGTTAACAAGTAGGGTGAAACAATTGTTGTATAGGATGATATGGGTCCTAAACTACCCGGACAATAGCATAATTAGTAGCTACGTACGGACTCTCGTCACTTCGTGTATTTGTAGACCCCACAAATAGGAGAATATATTAATTAATTCACCTATGGGGTTAATTCTCTCTTACAAGGTTAGAAAATAGACTTACCTTGTCATAAATCCTACTTTCCGGTCCAAGATTGTGCTCAAACCCTCAATTCCGTGACAAACGACTCGAAACTAGTCAAATATTATATAAATTAATCAATACATGTTTAAAAGTTCATATCCTAACTATCAAAGTGATTTCCTAAGCCTATTTGAAGAATCCCTAACCCCCCCCCCCAAGACCACGTGCCCGGATTCCGAAAATATTTGAAGTAAGTTATTACCCATAACCTCATGAACTCAAATATATGATTTTCACTAAATTTCATGACCAATTTTGTGGTTAAATCCCATTTTTGGGAAAAACCTGGGTTTTTCATCTAACCTATAAATTCCACAAATTTACATGTTAAAACCTACCTATAATCTATGTATTAAACTCACATTAGATAGAAATTACTTACCCTCAGTAGCTAGGTTGAAATACACCATTTTGAAGCTCCAAAATTGCCCAAGTGTATGAGAAATGAGAGGAAAAATGCCTAAGTCCCGAATAAATGAAGGTTCTGTCTTCAGCGATTTTTGCACTGTGGTGCCTCGGCCGCAATTGCAGTACCGCACCAACGGTGCTTGGTCTGCTTCTGCAGAATTCTTTAAGCCTAGTGAGGGCCGCTTCTGCAAATGGTATCCGGCTTCTGCAGTCTCGTTTATGCAGCAAGCGTGCCGCTTCTACGGCTGGGTTTGCACCTGCGCCTTTCCTCATCGCACTTGCGCATTCGTGGGTGCGCACAATAATTTGCACATGCAGTCCCAGGTCAAACGCTCCTAAACAGCTTCTGCAACACAATGCTCGTACCTACGGCCCAATGCTTGCAGGTGCGGGCACACCAGATTTGGTGCACCAGGAGTCTTGTTGAGTTTCAAACTCAATTCGCACATCGTCCGAATGGCACCCGGATCCCTCGAGGTCCCGTTCAAACATACAAAAAAGTTTGAAATCATAAAATGGACTTGCTCACACCCTCGGAATGCACAAAACAACATCAAATCTAAGAATCACACCCCAAACCAATTGAAATCAAAATATGAACTTTAAGTTCTTAAATTTACCCCAACGCGCCGAAACATACTTAGACTACTTGGAATGATACCAAATTTTGCGTGCATGTCTTGAATCCCCATACAAAACTATTCCCAGTCTTGGAATCCCCTTTGGACCTGACACTAAAACCTACTTCAAAAAAATTTAAAGAACTTCAAAACCTTCAAAGAACCAACTTTAACTATTAGGCGCTGAAACGCTCCCTGGTCATCCAAAACCCGATTCGAAAATACGACAAAATCCAATATCATCATGCAAACCTATTGGAACCATCAATTCTCGATTCCAAATTAATTTACTCAAAACATTGTCCGAAGTCAAACTTAGCTTTTTAGCCAACCTTAAGGAACCAAGTGTTCCTATTTCAACTCGAACACTTCCAAATCCCGAGTGAACTATCCCTGCAAGTCATAAAACAGTAAAAGCACATACGAAGAGTCTTATTTAGGGGAACAGGGTTCTAAAAATCAAAATGACTTATCGGGTCATTACACCTATATACTGCCGAGGTGTTTGACCCGCTCCATAAGAAAAGGAAGGAAGTTATCAAATCACAACGTGCTTACAATACAGTACATGAGCACAAAGTGAACATAATCTTTACCGTTTCTCAAATATCTTGCGAACAACTCAAGGTGATAAGGCTTGGCCTAAGATACGTGTAATTTCTAAATCACGTTCAATTATAATTTCAATTAATTAAGCCAGCAAAATAAGTTCAAGTAGTTCAAATATTGGATGATAAAAATTTTAGTCTACCTGGAATAACATGATTTTGTTACGTATGGACTCTCGTCACCTCATGCGTATGTAGCACCCACAACTAGTAGCACATAACAATTACATCACCCGGGGGTGGTTTCCCCCCCTCATAGAGTGAGGCAGGAGACTTACCTCACTACGAAGTTTCCATAACCGACTCCAATGCCACTCTAACACCTCAAACCAATGCCCGTCGTTACAAAACTAGTCAAACAATGTGCAACCCAATATAATACACTCTAACACTCATAATAAATCAATTCGTAACAATTGCCAACTCCGCTCTAAAAGTCAATAAAGTCAACCCTTGGGCTTGATACGCTCAAATTACACCTAAATTAATGGTGTATGGCGGTCGATGTCAAATATAATAACCCAACTAGCCTGGGGTCGAATCCCACAAGGAATAGGTGTGAAAAGGTTACTTGAGTAATGTAAAACTTGACTTAAGTCATAATCCTATTAGCTTACAAAGAGAGTGTTGTAATTATGAATTACCAAGAGAACTATTTTGTTACGAGAATGTGATTAATTTATTAAGGAAACCAAGGTAGTGTCCCTATCAACGGAATGTATTTCTATCGGTGTTAATATGATATATTTCTAATGGGAGGTCCTTTGATATGCAAATGGTTCCTAAGACTACCCAATATTTCTCAATAATTAGGTAGTATTTTCTCTTTTGTGATTTTCTTAAATATAAAAGAGTTATAATTAAGAACAACTAAATTATATGACAAATAGAATCCACTTATTCCTAAGCAATTCTATTAAACAAGGTTTAAAGCCTTAAGTTTTTGCCATTCAATTCTACCAAACCCTAACCTAGTTTTCCAAGTAAAGATAGAAGTAAAATGGCTTTAGTCAATGTTTGCAACGATGTCCACAAAACCCTAGTTATTCTATTTATTATAGACTAAGAATTGGGGTCAAAAAGTGACAAAAATAACCCTGCAGATCAAGTCACCGACCGCATACTGGGTTGCATAATGCTTTTGTGGCCTGGATATCTTCAATTCCTTCACAAAGTTGATTACCTAGTTCTCCATTTTTCCATTGCATTTCTGTTATGCGGTCCGTGCATTGACTTTGCGGTCGTATTTGGCACCGCAAAGCCATTTTCACATAAACGCTTTTGCATTTGTACAATCATTATGCGGTCCGCACAAGAATTATGCGACCATACAATGGACCGAATAATCTACTCTCAGAACTGGGATGGTTTGCTTTAATCAGCGGTTGATCTACATCTCGCACATCACTTTTGCGGTCGGAAACCTGCTGCATTTCTACCTTTGTACGAGTTTTATCACCTTTTCTGTGTTCTTGGTTCTTTAAATCTCATTTTTTACAAAACACCAAAACTACGTAAGAAATGACTTAATCTTCTTTAAAAGGAGAGCTGAAGTATATGTAATTAGTATCAAAAGTGTCGCAATTTTACGGCACATCAATACCCCCAACTTAGACTCTTGCTTTCCCTGAATAAACTAAAACAAAGTCAACCAATCAAATACTAATCTACATCTGACTGATCACAAATCAACACCGACTATGAATGGTGCTGGATGTTAGCTAACAAGCATGTAACTTTTTTTAGTCACCCTTCTTCGAAGACCAAGGTCATTTAGCAATTCGAATAATCAGTTTGTAAATGTCGAGCCTCAAGAGCTATGACAGAGTGATACCAGAGCTGAATATGCACTTTTATCCTACTTCAAGAAACCTATGTTCTGCTAAGTCTTGAGATTCATACGTGCTCATATCAAAGAAAATCCCCAACTTAGCAAATATGTACATAGGATACAATCAAACATTCTTGCACCTAGAAAGAAGGCTAATTGCTACAAGTATTAGTCCATATGCTTGCTCTTATTTTAACTCATTGCTATATCAAGAATACTTGGTTGCAGATCACAAGGGACTTTTTAAGGGTTGTAGTCTAGGTTTCGGGATGGGTTGGACGAATATTTGGGAATATAGTGAATGTACCCTTCTTGAATGCTACATACACTTTGATTCATTTTTAACCACATGGCCCTTATTTACCTCTAGTTACCGACATAGAACAACCTCAAAGTATTTCTTCTATTTTAATAAAACTCCAGACATAATTTTTATTTTATTTTATACAGATGTTTTCGTTTGTTTTTATTTTGGAGCTTGGATATCTTCATATCTACAAATTTGAGGTATTTGCTTCTACACAGAATGTACGACCTTTCCAATTTCCAATTAACACCAACACCCCTAACTTAAGATTATAGCCTCATTCTTAATCATTCAAGCAGGGGCGAGTTCAAAAGAGGAAATTATTTCATTAAAGAGTAAAAGTTTGTAATGAAGTAACCAAATAAAATGTTAAAGGCTTAAGACGGGATAACTAGGATAATAAATATACCAAGGAGGTCAATTTGGTCAAAAATTAGTTAGCAATCACAAAGAGAGCCCAACATCATTAAAAAACCCAATCATCAACCTGAGATTTGCATTGACAAATCAACCATACAAGTCTACATTACAAGTTGAGGACATGCATTATTTACTCAAACTCACACCCACTCAACACATGAACTGTTCAAATCGGCATAATTTCAGCCTTAAGTGAATACAAGGCAACTCAATGTCCCAATGTGATCTCTCATTTTGTTCTTCCACCAAGAATAGTACTGACCATTGAAAAGTGGGGGCCTAGCAGTAGATTGCCCTTCCCAGTTCCAGGTGGTGCACTCATTGTTGATCTTCTCCTAAGGTGTTAGCCTCTTCAAGGATAACCTGGCTCTGATACTAGTTGCTGTTCTAAATGTCAAAGCCACACAAGGGGGGGGGGGTGATTTGTGTGGTACCTAATTTTCGCACTAGAAGAACTTGGTTCTTCTAGATGTACTTACTATGGCTGTTTGCAGAATTAAGAGTGCATAAAATAAAGAACACAGAGATT
>MU784454.1:24206-43421 GCA_026770625.1 Nicotiana glauca
CACGAAATCCTAGATTACTTAGCGAAATTTTCCGGGGCCTTACATTAGTGATGTCATCTGGGTTGACAAATGCCCCAAAAAAGTTTATGGATTTGATGAACTAGGTTTTCAAGCCTTATCTTTATTCCTTTGTGATTGTCTTCATTGATGATATTTTGATCTACTCCTATAGCCGAGAGGAGCATGAGCAATATCTTCGAGTTGTTCTTTGGACTTTGCGAGACATTTAGTTGTATGCTAAGTTTTTGAAATGTGAGTTCTGTTTGAGTTCGGTAGCATTCCTGGGTCACGTTGTATGAGCAAAGGGTATTCAGGTGGATTCGAAAAATATAGAGACAATCAAGAACCGGCCTAGACCAATATCGGCTATAGAGATCCATAGTTTCTTGAGTTTGGCGGGTTATTACTGTCGGTTTGTGGAAGGGTTTTCATCTATTGAAGCCCCGATAACTAGGTTGACCTAGAAAGGTTCCAGTTCAGGTGGTCGGACGAGCGTGAGGCAAGCTTTCAGAAACTCAAGACAGCTTTAACTATAGTGCCGGTGTTGGTTTTTTCTACGGTTTAGGGCCATATACAGTATACTCTAACGCATCTCATATTGGACTTGGTGCGATGTTGATGTAGAATAGAAAGGTTATTGCATATGCTTCACGATAGTTAAAGATTCACGATAAGAATTATCTAGTTCATTATTTGGAGTTCGCAGCCATTGTTGATGCGTTGATGATTTGGAGGCATTATTTATATGGCGTGCCATGTGAGGTGTTCACAGATCACAAGAGTCTACAGTATTTGTTCAAGCAAAAGGAGCTAAATATGAGGAAATAAGGTGGTTGGAGCTATTTAAAGACTATGATATCACAATCTTGTATCATCCTGGGAAGGCCAATGTAGTTGTCGATGATTTGAGTAAGAAGTCCGCCAATATGGGCAGCATTGCGTATATTTCGGTAGGTGAGAGACTGCTTGCTTTGGATGTTCAAGATTTAGCCAATCCATTCGCAAGGTTGGTTGTTTCTGAGCCTAGCTGTGTTTTAGCTTGTATAGTCGCTCGGTCTTCATTATTTGAGTGTATCAGGGATCAGCAGTATGATAATACTCACTTGGTAGTCCTTAGGGACAAGGTGCAGCACGGTAGTGCCAAGCAGGTTATAGTTGGAGATGATGGAGTTTTGAGGATACATGGTCGAGTTTGTGTGCCTAATATGGATGGACTTCGTGAGTTGATTCTAGAGGAGGCCTATACCGGTATTCTATCCATCGGGGTGCCGCTAAGATGTATCAGGACTTGCAGCGACATTATTGGTTGAGGAGGATGAAGAAGGATATTCTTGCTTATGTAGCTCAATGTTTGAATTGTTAGCAGGTAAATTACAAGCATTAGAGACCTGGTAGTTTGCTTCAGAAGATTCAGATTCCTAAATGGAAGTGGGAGCATATCACTATGGTATTCGTTGCTAGACTCCCATAGACTCAGAGGAAGTTCGATGCGGTATAGGTTATTGTTAATAGGCTGACCAAGTCAGCGCATTTAATTCTTGTGGCAATCTCCTATTCTTCAAAGAGGTTAGCTGAGATCTATATTCGAGAGATTGTTCGTCTTCATGGTGTTCCCGTGTCTATCATTTCTGACCAAGGTACGCAGTTTACATCATATTTTTGGAGGGCAATTCATCATGAGTTGGGTATATGGGTCGAGCTGAGCATAGCATTTCATCCTCAGACGAACAAACAGTCTGAGCGTACTATTCAAATTTTGGAGGATATGCTCCGAACATGTGTTATTGACTTTGGAGGTTCGTGGGATCAGTTCTTGCTATTAGTGGAGTATTCCTACAACAACAGCTATCAGTCGAGCATCCAGATGGCTCCCTATAAGGCATTATATGGTAGGCGGTATCGGTCGCCAGTTGGGTGGTTTGAGTCGGGGGAGGCCAATTGTTGGGTATGGATTTGGTATAGGATGCCTTGGACAAGGTTAAGATTATTCAGGATAGGCTTCGTACACCTCAGTTCAGGAAAAAAAGTTGTGCAAACCAAAAGATTTGTGATGTGGCATTCATGGTCGAAAAGTGAGTGTTTCTTCGGGTGTTGCCCATGAAGGGCGTGATGAGATTTGGGAAGAAGGGCAAGCTAAGCCCTAGGTTACTCGGTCCTTTTGAGATTCATGATCGACTAGGAGAGGTGGCTTAAAGACTTACATTGCTGCCGAGTTTATTAGTTGTACATCTTGTGTTTTATCTGTCTATGCTTCAGAAGTATTACGACGATCTGTCCCACATGTTAAACTTCTGCACTATCTAGTTGGACAAGTACTTGACCTACGAGGAGGAGCCGATAGCTATTCTAGACCGATAGGTTCGTCAGTTGAGATCGAAGAATATCCCTTCAATTTGTGTGTAGTGGAGATGTAAACTTTTTGAGGCAGCGATCTGGGAGTCCCAGTCTGATAAGTGGAGCCGATATCCCCATCTTTTTACAGACTCAAGTACTTTTCTATGTCCGTTCGAGGATGAACGTTTGTTTTATAGGTGAAGAATGTGATGACAAAGGGTCATCTTGTATTTTAGAATCCAAATCTAGGTTTCGAGGCCTTGAAAACCTCATTTTCCTTCTCCTTGATTTTTGTACGCAGTCCAGGCATATTTCCGGAAAGCTTTTATGTGAAATTTAAGAAAAATATTGAATTTGGCCTTTATAATTCATTAAAGTTGACTTTGGTCAATATTTTTGGCAAACGGACCCAGACCTAGACTCGTGATTTGATAGTCTAATAGAGTCCGTAGTAAAATACAAGACTTAAGCATATGCCCTGAATCGAATTCCGAGGTCCTTTGCCCGGGAAAAGAATTTTTAAGGAAAATTATTTGCTAAAAAATATAAAGACTTTTGGAAATAAAATGGTGTCTGATCTTGATGGTATCGGGACAGTATTTTGATTTTAGAGCCTGGTACAAGTCTAAAATAATAATCAAGTCGAATCTGAGAAATTTGGTAAGAATCAGATTTGATTTGGTATAAATCGGACCCTTAGGTGAGAATATAGAATTTTCAATGTTCTTAAGAATTTCATGAATTTAAGGTTAAATTCGTAGTTATTAATGTTATTTTGATGATTTGATCGCACGAGCAAGTACTTATGATATTTTTAGACTTGCGTGCATGTTTGGTTTAGAGCTCTAGGGCTCAAGATAGTTTTGTATAGGCCACAGAGTGGTTAGAACTTAGAAAAATTTAGCTGATGCATTCGGTGTTTTGCATAGGCCTCTGATCTCACAATTACTAGATCAGGATTTTCAATTGCAAAGTGAGCAAGCCTAGGAAATGCGACACTAATGTCGCAAATGCAAACCAGGACTGGGTAGGCCATCCTCACAAATGTGACATTTTGGTCGGAATTGTGAAGGCCCCTTATGTCGCAAATGCAAAATTTTCATCACAAATGCAAAGGCAGAAAAAATTAATAGGGTTCGCAATTATGATCCCTTGATAGCAATTGCGATAACTCCAGCATGTTAAGTGAGATTTTAGACAGGATTTTCCCTATTTTTCAATTCTCTCAAAACTTAAACATCCCTAGGCGATTTTTCAATGACTCAAACTTCTCCAAATTATAGGTAAGTACTTTCTAACTCATTTTCTTCAGTCTATTTCATCTTTATACATGATTCCAATTCAAAATCTAGGGTTTTTCATGGGAAATTGGGTGTTCTTGGGCAGAAATTAGGATTTTCAAATTTTGGGAATTTGGAACTCAATTTGAGGTCGGATTTCAAAACCATTTGCATATTTGAGTTCGTGGTTGAATGAGTAATCGGGTTTTGGTTCGAACTTTGAGTTTTGACTAAGTGGGCCCAGGGTTGATTTTTTACTTTTTGGGGGAAAACATTGGAAAATCTATATTCATGCATTAGAATTGGTTTATTTAGCATTTGTTGATGTTATTAAGTAAATTATAATTAGATACAAGCGGATTGGAAGTTGAACCGAGAGGTACAGTGGTAATTAAGGCTTGATTTTGTCTGTGGAATTGAGGTAAGTGTATTGTATAACCTTATCTTGAGGGAATAAGTGTTTTGTCTAACATTAGCTTGAGGGAATAAATGTTGTGGTCTTATTTGTTACGTGTTAGTATTGAGTACGGCGTATATGTGTGGTGACGAGTGGTGTCAAACATGCCTGTGAGTCTTATACCATGATTATTGTGACTCTATTGTGTACTTTCCATGCTTAAACTGATGATTATCAATGTTGAACAAGACTTATGATGATTTCCTTGTATTTGATCATTGTTGAGTATTGGCTTAAGTTGAGAGTTATTTTTTTGAAGTAACTGTTGGAACGAGATTGGTTATAGTTTTTTTAAAGAAAATACTCCACTAGGCAGGCTGCCTAGTGGCTAATATATAAATCAAATCCCAAAATAGGGTCCAAAACATACAAGATGTCCAACAGTGTAAAATCTACATGAAGCTAATATTGGTTATAGTTGAATCCCTTGCCGGGATGTATTTGTTTCTATTGTTCATTCCCTTGAACGGATGTATTGTTTCTATTGTTTGGGTAAGCAAGAGTGTAAATAATGAAGGATGATCCCGCTCATGATAATGTGAGTGACTGTTAATGCACGAAGGGTGATATCGTGCTGATATTGTGAGTGTTAATACACGAAGGGTGATGTCGTGCCGATGTTGTGAGTGTTAATGTACAAAGTATGTTGTCATGCCATGATTTGAGAGTTAATGTACGAAGGGTGATGTCGTGCATGATTATGAGAGGTAATGCACGAAGGATGATGTTGTGCCATTTCTGTTGTATATTATGGTGAGAACGAGAGTAAAAGCATGAAGGGTGATACCATGCACATTCTACATTTTCATTATTCTTATTGATACAGATGTAGTGTTCATTATGTTTCTCTATTGATTCACTGTTACAATTTGATATTCCCCACAGCGTGTTCCCTTCCCATCTTTATCTGTTATTTCTTGTTATTATAGTTCTGTTCGTATATGTTCTAACTGCATGGGTTTAAATGGTTGTCTTGTCCTAGACTTGTCACTACATCATCGAGGTTAGGCTCGACACTTATCAGTACATGGGTCGGTTGTACTGATACTGTACTCTGCACTTTCTGTGCAGATTTTGGTACCGAATCTCATGAGTCAGTCCATAGGAGATCCGAGGTAGATCTGCCAATATTTGCAGACTCCATAGTCCCTTTCCTTATATTTTAGATATACTGTCACCTTTTATTTCGAGAACAGTTGTATTTCTTTTGAACCAATGTTTGTAGAAATATTTAGATGTCTGTGACATTATGACACCAGATCATTGGGTAGCCTTGTTCTAGAACTTAAGTCGTTAGATTACTTCCGAATTTTATACCTGCTTAGCTTTATTTTAAATTTATTACTATTTGGGTTAATAATCAATGTGTTAGAATGTATCGATTTGCTTACCTAGCTTTCATGAATAGGAGACATCACGCCTGAGGGTGGGAAATTTGTGCTCCCTAAAGCTAATCAAATAGATCTTTAATACGCGACAAAGGATACTTATTCTTAATTGTAACTTTGTTCAACTATCTGTTGTCGCGCCCCCTCTTATTCCCCGGTTTCGATATTCATGGGGTGTGATGACTAATTTCCTTTTGGGATTTCGGTATTTGAAGAGTCGCCACCTAACAAATTTAAGATGCGTTAGGGCACCTATAAGGTTCAACTACAACTATGTTTGGTAACCAGAGATAGGGTAAGGGCTTAAAATTATCCCAAGGGGAAGGTTTTAGACACCCCTAAGGATCCACTAATGTGGTTCCCGACTAGATAGTTTTTGAGAATTTGTGCAATTAGCAAGTAAATAAATTAGGCTCAAGTAATATGGGATTTTGAATTTAATTACACAAGTGTTTGAAAAACTATAAAATCAAGGTTTTGAAAAAGAGTTATAATCTAAGCATGCTTGTGAATGTAAAAGGGGTTCAAGGTTTGTTTGAAATATGGATCACATCAATTCAATACCCGATATGACACTCCTCAGAAGAGGGGATACACGTGGTATTAGCGCACTGATCATCATATCCATATCTACTCTTCCCACCCTATGATGGTATTAAAGCGAGGATTGGTATCGACCTCTATCACATGCTGTTAGTCGTCCCCTTCCTATCAGCCCCAGAGGAATTTTAGGACTCCTATTCCTATAAAATGGGGGTGTTTAAAGGTAAAAAGGCTTAAACAACATACAAAACATACAAGACCGCAATTAAAGGGGAAACATATAAGTAGATAGAGGGCTCATTATACCTCCACAAACAATACACTTAGACAGCATGACTTATAAACAGTAAAGGTCTGAATTTTATATATCATAAGCAGGGTGTTTAAATCAGAACCAGATTCATTATATAACTCAGAAAAGAAGTCCAAATCGGGCTTGCATGATGGTTGTAGCAGCCTAGAATTAAACAGAGGCAATTCCAGTTTTATTTAAGTAATTAACTAAGGCTTGCCTAGGCATAAGCAGTATTCAGTAGTTATTCAGAGTTGCTAAGACAACTTGGATCTCATTATTACCTAAAACATATTGTTCTAGTTGCAGAGATTATTACAAGTTATTCAGAAACTTAGCAATGTAATACTAGTACCTTACTACCTTTTCGTGAATCAGTAATCAACTAGTCGTTTTATTTTAAACAAAATGCAAACAGGATCCTAGAACATGTTTTCTAATATGAGCATGCAGATGTGAGAGTTCCTAAGGCATGGTAGATAAATGAGAGAACTGTCGAATTATTAAGGACAAACTTCATGAGTAACATTTTTATTTATTAGTCCTGAAAGTAGGATTTCTATGTGATAGATACGAAGCGTGGATTAATGAATGAGATACTGAAGCAGGAAACATGAATCCTACGAACATGGTCTATAACGCATTGTGTGAATCCTACAGATGATTTCTATTGCACAACTTGGAATATAAACCTAGTACTATATTTTCTACCCTTTAACTATAGCATACATATTTCCCATTCCCTTTCTCTAGCCAACCCCATAACTGCTTACAAATTATTACAGGCCAAGTGATTGAAGTACATAAGAAAAATACAAAAATAAGAAGTTACAATCATAGGAAGCCTGATCTTGACTTCCTCTCAGAGTTATGTAATAAACCACATCAAAGACAATATTATTCCAAAGCCATTCTCATACCCGGGTGTGTTAGAGTTCCCTAAGGACCTCAAGGGATCCCGGGCAGTGCTCACACCCAGATTGTATAACCAATAGTAAGTGCAGTGTGGAAGGGTCATCCCTTATGTATCCAACTTCAGAGGAAGCTCAGGGGTCCCAAAGCAAGGCTCACACAAGAGGGGCAGAACCTAATGATCTAAGAGTTCATGTGAGAGTGCTGGACATAGACTCACGAGAGTTGAGTTGGAAAATAGTTTCAGAAACAACATGTTTGAACTAAGTTTTGTAAAACAATAGAAGGATTGCCTAATAAAGCAATTTCTGGAAGGGAATAGGGGTAGGAGCACACACAGAACTAGTTCAGAGAGGATTACATGCTTCAGCAATTACAAATAGGGGAATAGATGGGTTGGGGACATAGAAGACCCAAATTAGAAATATACAATTAGTCATGAATCAGGTAAATTATAGACACACTAGTTGAAGGACATAAACAGGGATAAGTAAATATGCTGATCACATTTTGAACAAAGAATGGCAGAATTTAAAGCATGTTAAGTAAAGCAAAAAACAAACAGTACAACCCAACATCATGATCCATTAAGTTATAAAGGGGCAGTGATTGACAATAAGGGAACACATAGGTTTGGATTTCAGAATTTAAACTAGAAACATACTAGTTGAAGAAGCAAAGTGCAGAAGAAGTAAAGCAATCAGAGTTCCAAATCCTAGCCTTAGCTCTCAGCCGACTAGACAAGGCAGTAGCACAAGTAGTAGAGAAAGAAAAGGAGTTTCAATGTGTAAGTGTATGTGTTTTTGAACTCAGTTGTTCGTGTGTTTAGAGAAGAGATGGTAGGGTATTTATAACTTTGAAAACGAGCAGAAAATAAGGTAACAAGTAAAGTCTTAACACAAACATGAAAATAATCACAATAAGAATCAATTAACACAAGTACTTTCCTTGAATTAAGGAATTACTGTTTAAATAGATAATGACGGGAATAATTAAGGAAAGAAAACCAATTTGAGAAAAAAAAATGATTTCTGACCATATGGATTATATTAAAAGTATAGAGTAAATAATTGAGTCTAAGTACAAAAAAATACTTAATTGGGGAAAGGATTCAGTAGGGATACGACATCATAGCAAATAAAGGAAAGGAATGAATTAACTCAAACAAACGGGTAGAATTAGGGGTTTATAAGAAAACCTTTGCAATCAGAACGTAAATTAAGGAAATCGAGATCAATCAAGAAGGGGTCATGATTCTGCACTTCAACATATAAATATAAATGAATGAACAGGCGTATCATACATGGAGGGTCCAATATATTGACAAAATGGAGCAAACTAGATGAACATAAACGTACAGAGGTGACATGAATAGGCTAAGGACTGCTTAAAGCATGCTAATCAATAAGGTCATGCAGTCATGGCTTACATATAGAACCAAAATGAAGAATCCAGTCTACCACATAGCAACAGGTAAAGAAAATCAAACCAACATACAGAAACAAGTAAAGGAAGTCTTTAAAAACTCTGCATGACAAGCGAGAAAAGTTTTAGGAAATTAGGGGTTTAACCAAATGTTAAGAACTCAGAATCATTCAAGACAAATAAAGAAAAGGATTTAATCAAAAAGAACTCTGTCGAAACATGTATACAAACAAAGCAAACAAAGGTACTTTCAGAACCCCAGATAAAACCAAAATACCTAGGGTTTAATACGATGAACTAGGTAGAAGAAAAACATGAACAAATCATTTAAACATAGTAGAATCATAAAAAAATACTGAAAATTGTAGAAGAGATCTTTTTAAAAGAGGTTAAGAAAACCCTAATCATTGAAAACGAAGAGTTACTTTGAAAAAATCAAAAAACCTCTGAGGAAACATCAAGAGGTTCATAACCTACATAGATCTAAGACAGATTTGAAGGAAAATCGGCAAGCTCTTAAAACTAGGGTTTCAAAGAACCACGAGAAAGTGAGAAAACTTTGAAAAGTTACCGATCTAGCTGGAAAAGTCTAGGATCTGACTCGAACAACCATGGATGGCCGAAAAGAGGCCATGGATAGAAGTTGGACTAGTCCCCTTTGAGATTTGTCCATAAAATCATGGAAAAAAAACAACCAGGAACCATAGGAGAATGGTACACCCCTCAAACAACCATGGGAGTCCATGGATTAGGTGAGAATCGAAGAGGATTAGGGTAGATTTGGGTGGCGGCGACTAGGGTTAGCCTTGGGTTTCGAGAGAGTTTGAGAGGAGAAGGGATTCAAAGGCAGAGGGTTGGTAGAAATAATTTAGGTTTAGGGGTCGTTTGGGTTTATTTTAGATAGGTGAATGGTGGTCGTTGGTCTGAATGATCAATGGCCTAGATTAAAAAAGGGTAGGTGTTGAGGTTCAATTTAGGCTAAAATTGAAATACAAATTGGTTGTTATTTAAATAACTAATTTCCCCCTTTTAAATTATAAAAAATAGTAAATGGCTTCTAAAGATTAATTTAAAAATCTAAACTGATTTGTAACATATAATCAACAATTCAAAAATACATGACCCCATTTTACAAATATAAAACCTAATTAAACCTTGAAAGGGCTAATTTTGCAATTATATGCAATTTAGCTTTAAAAATACTAAATAAAATTTTAAAAATATGTAAAAATTACCTTAGCCATATTTGGCATAAATATGAATATCCAGTAGATGAATTACCAAAATAATAATTTTGAAAATAATTATTGGATATTTTATGGATGAAAAAGGGAAATAAATCAATTTAAAAATCTTAAAAATTATGGGAAAAATAATAAAATACTTGAAAATGCTTATATATGAATATATATATGCTATTTTGAAATTATTTTGCATATCAAAAATATATAGGGAAAAATTAGGTATCAACAACTGCTCCTCTTTACCCGCGAAGGATGAAAGAGTTTTCGGGTAAAAAAATGATGGCAAATTTTTGACCGAGTGATATGATTTTGAACGATTTAGGCCACATCCCGGCTTTTGAGCTGCCTAAATATCCTTGGTTTTACAGAAATCAGGCCATATGAAGTTTAGGATTCATCGACGGAATATACGATGAGGCGATTTCAAGAACGGGCGCAATATCTAGGGCTGGGTCGGTTTACGGGAATGGTTACGTTTGTTATGGCTACCGGAAGTGAAGCAGAACTGCTTTGCTGGGATGGCTGTTGCTCGCCGGTTTACCTACAAATAAGTAATACAAGCATATATTGTGCGTAAATTGATACCTGTTGCAAATTCTTGTTGGACCATGAACGATGTATTTGGATGGTTAGGAATGGCGTCCTCAGACCGTGATGTCCTTGGCCATGAAGATTATGATAGAGGATTCGCAGGCCATGAAATTATGTTCTCGGGCTATAAGATGGTGCCTCCGAACCATGACGCCTTTGAATATTGATATGCAAAGATTGAAAGAAATCCTCAAGCCATAACATGGTGTTCTTGGGCTATGAAGATGGTGGCTCCGAACGATAATGCCTTTGGATGAGTTGGACATATTTTAGCCCATGGAGGATGCAGTATGTGGCGATCTTTCAGTCGTGCGGATATTGTATGAGGTGATCTTTCAGCCATGTAGTGTAGTATGTGATGATCTTTCAGCCGTGCAGATGTAGTATGAGGCGACATTTTAGCAAAACAGTGTAGTATTTGGCGATCTATCAGCCATGCAGATGCAATATGAGGCGATATTTCAGCCATGCAGCGTAGTATATAGTAACATTTTACCCGTGCAGATGCAGTATGAGGCAATCTTTTAGCCATGCAGTGTAGTATGAGACGATCTTTCAGCCATGCAGTGTAGATGGAGATAGCATTTACTCTCGGAAGGCAAAATGGTAACCTTATGCAAAGTTGCGAATGCACATGGAGGTAGCGTTTAACGTCATAAGTCAGAATGGTAACCTTATGCAAAGATGCAAATGTAGATGGAGGTAGCGTTTGACCTCAGAAGGCAGAATGGTAGACTTATTCAAATTTGCGAATGTAGATGGAAGTAGAATTTAACCTTGGAAGGCAGAATGGTAGCCTTATGCAAAGATGCGAATGCAGATGGAGGTAACGTTTAACCTCGAAAGGCAGAATAGTAGTCTTATACATGTTGGAAGGCAGAATGGTGGCCTTATGCAAGAAAAAAATAACAAATAACAGTATTCTTAGCTAATAACATATTGTTGTGTTGTGATTACTAGGAGCATTGTCACATACAGAACATTGTGGTGCGTGCTGATAGCAAATGTTGGCAAGTGTAATGGTTCGGAGAGTCGTATTCTTGAAAAATGTTTGTTCCATGAGCGTGTAGTATGATTTATTGATTTCGCAATCCTTGTGCCTGCATCCATAGAAAAATCATGAGTTTTGTAAGGGGAAAAGGTTAGTTTGTATCCATGCTGGCTTTACTTGACTCGTTCTTCTTTGATCTGGTGATACTATGTATTTCATTGGGGTAGCGTTGCTAAACTAAGTAGTTTCAATAATAAACATGCATGATTTTATAAAAGTATGCCATAAATGTATAATTAAAATAGTTTTTAGATGAACCGACGACTGTGCTGTGGTTCAAGACATTGCAACCTCTCTTGCTACGGAATTTTGAGGGTCCTTGTCAAAATTCTGCTATAGTTTGATGGGTTGATGTTTCTAACTTTTGCTTGTGCGGCGATCAGCTGAAATTACTATGGAATTTTGAGGTTTTTCCTCAAAATTCTACCCCAATTTCTAATTTGGAGGGGGGAATGAAAATTTTATTGAATTGTGACCGAAACCATAGGGTTGCGTACGTATCCCCTCCTAAACGGGAATCAGGACAAGTGTAGTTCAATTTACATCATATAAGGAAAGCATAAAGATTACACATAGTAACGCTTGACTTCTTCTGAATTAATCGGCTTTGGCTAGGCTTCTCCATCCATTTCTATAAGTATGAGGGCTCCTCCTGTCAAAACCTGGTGAACCATGCATGGGCCCTGCTGGTTGGGAGAGAACTTCCCTTTGGCTTCATCTTGGTGCGGGAATATTTTCTTTAACACCAGCTGCCCCAGTGTGAACTGTCTTGGCCTAACTATTTTCTTGAAGGCTCTGGACATTCTGTACTGGTAGAGTTGACCATGGAAAACTGTGTTCATTCTCTTTCCGTCTATAAGGGCAAGTTGCTCGTAACGACTATTCACCCACTCTACGTCGTTGAGCTCAACTTCTTGTATGATTCTTAGGGAAGGAATTTCTACTTCGGTGGGAATGACAACCTCTATACCATAAACCATCATATATGTGGTTGCCGCGGTTGATGTGCGAACTGTAGTGAGATACCCTGAGCGAATTATAACTTCACATGCCACTGTTTATGCTTTTCTATCATTTTCCTCAATATCTTCTTGGTATTCTTGTTGACGGCTTCTACGACTCCATTTATTTGAGGCCTGTAGGCTGTAGAATTCTTGTGTCTGATCTTTAAGGTTTCACACATAGCTTTCATCATGTCGCTATTGAGATTGGATCTATTATCAGTAATGATCAACTCTGGAATTCCGAATCGACAAACAACGCGATCGTGGATGAAGTCTTCCACAACTTTCTTAGTAATTGCTCTCTAAGATGCTGCTTTGACCCATTTTGTGAAATAGTTGATTACAACTAGGATAAACTTGTGTCGGTGTGAAGTAGCAGGCTCGATTGGTCCAATAACGTCCATTCCCCAGGCGACGAACGGCCATGGTGAGCTTGTTGCGTTGAGCTCGCTTGGAGGTACCTTTATCATGTCTACATGTATCTTACAGAGATGGCATTTCCGGACATACTAGATGTAGTCTGTTTCCATAGTCATCCAAAAGTAACCATCCCAGAGTATCTTATTTGCTAAGACAAAACCGTTCATATATGGACCACAGGTCCCATCATGAATTTCTTCTAGTAGCCTGGATACCTCCTTTGCATTGACATACCTCAATAATCCTAAATCGGGAGTTCTCCTATACAGGATTTATCCGTTGTGAAAGAAGTTGTTGGACAATCTCCGAATTGTGCGTTTCTGAGGAGGATTAGCAAGCTTCGGGTACTCTTTTTTTGCCAAATATTCCTTGACATCATAAAACCAAGGTTTTCTGTCGTTTCGTCCTCAACATGGGCACAGTAAGCTGGCTGATTATGAATTTTAACTGGAATGGGATTAATGAAATTCTTGTCAGGATGTTGTATCATAGATAATAGGGTAGCCAATGCATCGGCGAACTCATTCTGGATTCTGAGGATATGTTGGAATTCCGTCATTATGAACCTCTTTCTCAATTCGTGTACCTAATGCAGATACAGAAGTATCTTGGAGTTCTTGGTTGCCCATTCTTTCGTACCTAATGTATAAGTAAGTTTAAATCTACAATCACTAGTAGCTCTTGAATATCCATGTCAATGGCAATTTTGAGCCCTAAGATGCAGGCTTCATACTCGGCCATATTGTTGGTGTAAGGGAACCTGAGTTTGGAAGACACTGGATAATTTCGACCAGATTCTAATATTAAGACTGCTCTTATGCCAACTCTTTTGAATTTTGCTGCTGTATCGAAGAACATTCTCCAACCGTCATAGGGTTCTGCAATGTCTTCTCCTATTAACGATACCTTTCATCAGGAAAATACAATTTTAGGGGTTCGTATTCTCCATCCATGGGGTTTTTAGCAAGGTGGTCTGCCCGTGCCTATCTCTTGACCGCCTTCCGAGTCATGAAAACAATTTCGAATTCACTCAACAGTATTTTCCACTTGGATAGCTATCCAATAGGCATGGGTTTCTAAAAGATGTACTTCAAAGGATCCAACCTTGATATGAGATATGTGGTATAGGCACAAAAGTAGTGTCTCAGCTTCTGAGCTACCTAAGTTAAAGCATAACTTGTACATTCCAATAGGGAATACCGGGACTCGTACGGGGTGAACTTCTTGCTGAGATAATAAATGGCTTATTCCTTCCTCCCTGGTTCATCATGCTGCCCCAGAATGCAGTCGAAAGCTCCAACTAACATTGCAAGGTAGAGTAAAAAGGGTCTACCTAGCTCAGGCAAAACTAAGACTGGTGGTGTTGACAGGTACTCCTCTATCCTCTCGAAGGCCTTTTGGCAGTCATCCATTTGGTAGCGACGTCCTTATTTAACATTTTAAAGATTGGCTCACAGATAACTGTACTGTGCTATGAATCGGCTGATGTAGTTACGTCTTCCCAAGAAGCTCATCACATCCTTCTTGTTCTTTGGCGGTGATAGTTCTTTAATGTCTTTGACCTTTGATGGATCAAGTACTATTCCTCGGCGGCTCACAATAAACCCAAGCAACTTCCCAGTAGGAACCCCAAATGTACACTCTGCGGGGTTTAGTTTTAGGTTGTACCTTTGCAGTCTATTGAAAAACTTCCTCAGATCTTCTATATGGTCAGTGGCCTTCTTTGATTTAATGATAACATCATCCATATATACCTCTATCTCATTGTGTATCATATCATGGAAAATGGTAGTCATGGCCCTCATGTAGGTGGCCCCTTCATTCTTCAGGACGAATGGAATCATCTTGTAACAATACACTCCCCACGGCGTAATAAAAGTCGTTTCTCATCATCTTCCTTATCCATCCATATTTGATGGTAACCAACAAAGCAATATACGAATGGTTGTAGCTCGTTCTTGGCGCAATTATCAATCAAGATGTGTATATTCGGCAAAGGGTAGTCATTTTTAGGACTGGCCTGATTGAGATCCCGATAGTCGGTACTGACTCTGACCTTCCCATCCTTCTTTGGTACTAGCACAATATTGGCTAACCATGTCGGGTACTCAACCACCCTGAGAACCTTAGCTTTGATCTTTTTGGTGACTTCTTCCTTGATTTTCTGACTCATATCAGGTTTGAACTTTTTGAGCTTTTGCTTTACCGGTGGACACATTGGATCAGTTGGCAGTTTGTGAGCCACAATAAATGTACCCAAACCGGTCATGTCATCATATGAACAGGCGACTATGACCTCATACTCCTTTAGAAACTTTGTGTATTCTTTCTTCTCTGATGGCGATAGGTGAATGCTGATTCATGTTTCCTTGATGTTTTCTGCATCTTCTAGGTTGACAATTTCGTTTTCATCCAGGTTGGACTTAGGTCTGTTCTCAAAGTTCTCAACTTCTTTGACAATCTCATCAGGTATGTCCTCTTCTTCTTAATCAATATTCGTTTGTTGTGTTGTCTCATTAATAGTAATGCTGTATTAGTAAAGTAAGGAGGAAAATGATATCAATAAATATTAATTAATAAGGAAAATTCAAATATGATTTTAATAAATTGAATAATTGTTTTGAACATTGAAGATCATATTGCAAAAATTGAAAAATGCAAAAAGGAAATCATTTAGTAAATAAAGAATGAATAGTGTTTGTTTTAGCGTTGCTACCCCGAGGCTCGTCGAGCTCTGGTTGTCCTGATGGTCCAATTATTGAGATGAGCCCCTCTGCTTACATCTTGTAAGTAAGGAACTTCCTCCCCCTCCTTCTTGAGAATAGCACAACAGTCCATATCATTGTCATCTAGAAATAAGTCTTTCACTACCGTAAGTGCTTCTTCTTCATCCAACCCATAAATGATGTCAGCCTATTGGAAAATCTGCTATAAATGTGGTATTGGTTTCTCTAATGGGTAGTAAGTACCACACCATGGTGGCGACCAAATATTGAACTCTTCCCAGGTGTATTCATATCCTAAACCGAAGGTAGTGCCATGTTTCTTGAGTTTTATAGGTTTGGAGATCCCTTGGAGGTTCTTGCTAAGTCCTTTTCCAAGTTCGTAGCCACTCCAATTTAATATACTCTCGATCATATTATCCTACCAGTTTTCTTTGTCGACAGCATTGACCCCCTCGATGTAGTGGTATGTTTCTCCACCCAGCTTTCTTCTTCCTCTGATTGTTGGAATGGTCTGGCGACTGTATATAGGGTTGCTGCCATCACCACGAATGATCACTTCCTAGTGATTCCATTCGAACTTTTCTGCCTGATGCAGCATTAAGGCTACAGCCCCAGCAGCATGAATCCACGGTCGTCCTAGCAGCAATTTATAGGACGTTGGTACATCTATTACTTGAAAATTGACCTCGAACCAAGTTGGTCTCATCTGCAGGCAGAGACTAATCTCACTAATGGTGGACCTCTAAGAACCATCAAAAGCTTTTGCATTGATTGCTCCATCCTTTATCTCATTTAGCCCTTTACATAACTTCTTGAGTGTTACTAACGGATATATGTTGAGGCTGGAACCTCCATCGATCAGGATTTTGGTGATGAAATAGTCTTCGTACTGTACGGTGATGTGCTGGCAACTTGTCCTGTAAAGGGTGATCTTATGGCCTTCTAGCATTTGTCCCACCATATTAGCCGATTCACTGCCAGTGATGTTACTTGGTACGTATGTTTCACTTAGCACCTTTAATGGAGGATTCTTGTGTGTTTTGGAATTCTGTAGTAACGAAAGGATGGATATTTTTGCTGGCATCTGTTTTAATTGGTCGATGACCGAAAACTCCTTGGCTTGTATTTTCCTCCAAAGGTCTTCCAGACCTGTCTCAATGAGGGGTGGCCGATTGGAGGCCTACTTACTTGATTTAGCTAGCTGTTCAAGGGTATAGACTCTGCCAGTTCTTGTCATATCTTGGGTTGCGACAGTCTCTTCAAATCTGACCTTACCTTTCCTTCTTGCCTCAGTTGCATAATCGGAGGGTATGGCATTTGTGTAGATTGGAAGCATGGTGGACATCGCCACTGGGATTGGCGCGGCTATCTTCACTTCGAATGGAATATATGCCTTGGGTGGCAAGACCGCAACTTCAAATGGTGCTGGTGCCTTTGCTGATGGCACTGCTTCAAACTCAAGATGTATAAATACATCTACCTCAGTGTCCTCAGATGGCTGGATCTGGACTATAATTGGATTGAGAGTAACTGCTGATTTCTTTGGGTCATCACCTTCTACGATAAATCCGATGGATCTCTTGGGATCCCAGTCATCCTCTACTTTAATTATGCGAATACCCCCACCCTTATGGTCTGGCAGAGGGTTGTCACGGACGTTTGTAGCAGCTTCCTTTTCCACAATGATGTTGTTATCAATCAGAGATTGTATCTGTTCTTTCAATGAGCAACACTCATAGATGGTGCGCCCTTTCATGCCGGAGTAGGATGCACAGGACTTGTTTGGGTTAACCCACTGAGAAGAGTTCTTAGAGGTTATAGTAGGGACAGAGGTAACATACTAGCAGCTTTGAGTCTCTCACACAGCTGGTCGATGGGCTCAGTGATGGATGTATATTATTTTGGTGGTCTGCAATCGAAATTAGGTCGGGGTCTAGGGAAATTTTTGCATCCAAGGGTGATTGATAACGGTATGGTTGGGCATAGTAAGTTTGGTAGACATGAGCGGGTTGGGAGTGTTTGGGTGAGGTAGGTTGATATGTAGGAGGGGGAGATGACGGGTAAGCTGGTGGTGGAGCTTGGTAGAAACGTGCTTGGTAATTTGGGGTTGGCTGGTATATGAGTGGAGGTGTTGGATAGGCTTGGTATTTAAAGGGAGACTTGGTCCTTTGTGCAACCATCACGGCCCTACCGTCCCTCTTCTTAGACATACCACCATACTATAAGGCCTTATTATTAGCTTTTAAGGCCTCAAAGTTTGTAACCATACCGCTCTTAATACCTTCTTCAATCGTTCCCTCAGTTTGATAATATCGGAAAACTTATGGTTCTCAATCATCATCAATCTTTCATATTACTACAGGTCATGAGCCCGGACAAAGAACTTGTTCATTTGTTCTTCTTCTAAGGCGGGTCTGACCTTTGTAGCTCCGGACCTCCAGCGAGTAGCACACTCTTAAAATGTCATCGTGGTCTTCTTCTTTAGATTCTGGATATAGAACATGTATGTCACGTTCTATGTATTAAATCCGACCTGTCCATAAATTCAGATGCCATACCTACCTAGCTCGACCACTTCTTGGGATCTTGGCTGATGTACCAAGATAACACATCTCCTTTGAGACTCATCAGGAACATCTTCATGTGGATTCTTTCATCTTTACCTACTCTGAAAAGCTTGTCGCAATATGTCCTCAGATGGACCCTTAGATCACCCTTACCATCAAATATTTTGAACATAGGAGGTTTGTTCCCCTCAGGCAGTTCGACATCAGGCAGTATGCAGAGGTCCTCATAGTCCAACCCTTCGATCCCTTTGCTTCCCTCAACGCCATGAATTCTTCTAGTTAATTTCTTAAGTTTCTCAGCCAAGTTCCTGATGAGCAGATCCTTTTCATCTGACTCAGGTGTGCAAGATATAGGTTGGGTGGAGTGTGGCATAGTTTCCACGTAGATGGGATTTTTATGGTGTCCTGGGGTATGGGCATGGAAATCCTTTTACATCAGCAACCATGGTCCTTTTACTGAAGACGAGACTTTTGGGAATGAGGATCAAGAATCAGCGGATGAGACCCCTGAGATCAAAGTTAGATTGACTGGAAAATCAATTTTGACTTCTATGTATTGGCTATATCTTATCTATTTGATTATGTTGTGGTTCTTGTTGTGATTGTCAACTAGCTTGAGACAGCGCCTGCGGACTTCCATTTCCCTACTACGAATCAGACAAGGCACTGCTTCCCAAGATATGTTGAATATCATCGGTCAGTAAACATACCTATACTGGCCATTGCTCTTTTCCGTTTGTATGTACTTTCTTAAACAATCGTTGTAGCCTCAAATATATTTGATTGGTTTGCCTTTCAGATGCATAGCTGCAAAGGGTGAATGCGCTCCTGAATGTGATAAGTTTGCCAAATATTGCAGATCCCTTTGCCCTGGTGAATGGGTATGTTTGTTTCTATGTTGCATTTTAAAGATGAGATTATGTATGTATGTATGTGTGTATATATATATATATATATATATATATATATATATATATATAT